>BQNB010056030.1:0-38835 GCA_026074375.1 Tanacetum coccineum
TCAGTATCTCATTATTAACAATGTATTAAATTAAATACTATTATTAACCACCAAACCCGCTGATAGCCGGTATTTTCCACGTGTAAATATTTTACTTATTCGCGAGTATTTGTACGGGTCATTTGACCGATATGTTTTGACCCGTCTGTATAACATAACCACATAACCCCAGAATCATAAACACAATACATTAACCACCAAACTCTAAATCCATTTTCATAACCACAATCAAGAATAATGTCAGACAAGAAAGATAAAATCAATAAGAAAAATGGTTAGTGTTTTTTAATTGCTTATTTATTCCGTTATGTTTATTTGATCATTTCACATTAATCACAACCTCATTTATGCAATGGCATAAAAAGATTGGAGAAAAGTTGAAAGAGCTCAGGATTTGGTTGAGTATGTGTATGATAAGTATGGGAACACATCAGTTACTGATGAGATGCTAGTTATCTAATCACACACACACAATCAAAGCAAGAAATCTTAGAGAGAGTAATGGTGGTTGGACACTTCTAGAGAGAGAAACAAAAGAGAGAATATTAGATTATGAAATGAGCCAACACCCTCTCCAAGGCATGGAGAGGGGTTTATATACATGTACATGGCCGGCCAAGCCATGGGCTTGGCCCGGTTAGCTTACTTAAGTTCCAAATATTATCTAAGTCCTACGAGATACATATTTAGGAGTGACCGAGACTTTTCTCGAATTCTAATAATCTCCCCCTAAGGGGGGTCACTTCAATTTACAAAATCTTAAGCTCAGCGTTCTAATAATGTCTTCAATCTTACTCGTAGGTTTGATTCCATGATCTTTATCTTGTGATATGTATAGTGATCTTTTGACTTTAGGTTTGAGCTTATTCCTTTAGCTTGACTTGTATGTGATCTTGAGCTTCTTGAGATTATCAGCCATACATCATCTTTTTTCATCATCCTGTAATCTATTGCCTTCTTGTGATCTTGTGACCTTCGGACCAGCATGCTCATACCTTTCTTTATCTTGAAAGCTTGTATATTAATCTTTCTTGAAAATTATTTAACTTTAACACTTCGTCATTTCAAGGACGACGTGCAGTATCAAAGTAGCTGAAGTCTTTTGAAACATGTACTTGAGCTTTCATAGTGTCTTTACATATGTTGGTCGGGTATAAGCATGTGGCTATGAATCTGACTCGTCTTGGATCAGCTGCGGCCACCATTAGGAATACCTGCATGTTTAGGTTAGTGATAATCAACAAATATGGACGAAAGTGTCTTTGTCACTTCGTCGAATATGGTTGCAATAACCACAGTTCCTCATTAATCAGTATAAATATTGCTTGTGATCAGATAGAATTCAAACAAATCTCCTTGATAGGGTTTCCCAGCTGCACTAGCCGTTCTCATTACCAGAGCGTCTTAAAGCAGACAACACGGTATGAGTGAACCAGTGAGTTATTGTCTCACCGATTGAATCAAAAATTGATTTGAAAATCAATCAATGTGTTACTTGCTAAAGTGGTTTTGCAACACATCGAGAGTTTTATGCATTTCAAAATTCGTCAACCGTCAATTCATAGTCTGGACCGCATCGATATCCAGTGTCACAAGTTTGATCCATATAAGATCTCACAAGTCACCAACCGCAGAGCTTGTTTGATGTTGGCTCTGAAAGGATTTCCATCGTCACTGTGAATACTTAAGTATCACTCTAATGTTCTGGTAATATCACAAGCATAATGCGTAGGACTCTTAAGATATTTCTTATTTTCATAGTGTATGAAAAACAAGTATATATTTGGATTAGTGTCCTAGTGAGATTTATGGATAATCTCTTTATGGCTCTAGACTCAATAGTGCACTTTGGTTTTAGTAATCGGAGGCTAAAGCAGACTGACACCTTTTCAATATCAACTAACCCAGAGTGAGAAAGTCGATAGAAATGCATTTATCTCTGTGAGAAATGAAACAAGAGTCTTTTGAGTGACCTTGAGTGGCTAGGGAGGGTTGTGCATTACATCACTGGGTCCATGATGTCTATCTTCAATACCAGACAACAGCTTAGTGTTTCTGATAGCATATGTATTGACCCGGTTTATGCCTAAGTATATGGAGGGCTTCTTTCTTTACACCCTTTATCCTTACATTTATTTTTAATTCTTCAACCCCTTCAATGCTTACCAAGACTTCATCACTAACACCTTGTTGGGTTTGTTCCATTGTTAGCTCTGTCTTAGTCTACATTATCCCATTTCTTACTTTTACTCCTTTTGTATCATACATAAGGACTTCTATTCTAACTAATGGAATATCCCTGGGTAGATCCTTCCAGTTCTGGCTGGATCATGGGAACGAATACCTATACTTAACCACCTTATAACTCCGATAAAAGTAAGTACATGGTCAATCTTTGGGTATTGTTCTCATTGCCTTAAAACCATTTGAAAAGCACAATCAAGGTATTTATGATATAAATATCAAAACATTTGTACCTCGATAGTTTCTTTTACTTTTTAAAAATGCTCCCCCTTCATATGTGCATCGATATATGAAAGTGTTTTGCACATACGATGGAGTAGCTGCACACGAGTCACTTAGATCACATTATAAGCCTTTATATTTTAATCACATTTTCTCTCTTTATCAAAAATGTCAAATCTCTTGATATTTTGGATATCAATTGATTTAAATATGTTTGAAAATTGTTTGGGGAGAAGAATGTTCTTATAATTATTATGCCTTATTTGGAACATTTTAATGCTCCCCTCAATTATTGAGGGATATATAATATAGTGTTGAGTACATGAATTTGAAAGATTTTGAATTTACTAAGAAATTCTTAAAAATTTGTACTCAAACACTACTTATTTTATGAGACATGACCTGAATGAGTAGAACCAACATATGACAGAGTCATACTGTCCCCGTTGTAAGAGTCTGTAGTCAGTCCCGTAATCCCTTCCACCAACGAACTTCTCTAAGCTCCTCATAATCCTTCTATGCAGCAACTATTGATTAATGTCTTTAATCATGATGCGAGTCCGCTTCTGATCGGTTGCAGTCCACTTCCTCCTTTTCATGTCCTTGTTATACCCCAACCTGAGGTTCTTTAGCATCTGATCCAACGTATTACGAACTGAAGTGAGTGTGCCATCACTGAACTTGTAGAGCTCGTCAATGAGCATCAGTCTCTTCCTTTTTAGCTTGTCTTTGTAAATCACTCCTTGTGTTTCTGAGAGAGTGGTATATGGCGCTCTGCGAGACAGGTCAACATCACGAGTTCGTGGCTTGGAGATGTTGAGCTTCTTCTGGTAACTTTCTACCCCCAGATAAAGATCTTCAACTCTCGACTGAATGACAACCCTTCGAGTGTACATACGTAAACCCACTGCCAAGTGGACAATGACATTGCCGTCGAGGTTGTTGAGCTTGTTTTGAGCAATGAGAAGCAACATGTCTTCGATTTCATTCAGATGTAGCCTTGGAAAGTCACCTTCCATGAACTTATATAATTTCTGATATGCTCTTCTCATAACGATCTCCTTCAAATGACCATATCCATACCACTCATCAAAAGTAACACTAGTCACACTCAGAATCCTCATGGTGGAGTAAACATCATGCCTGGACACCCTTTTTATTACGTATCCATAGAACCTTTGACGTTTGGGTCCCCAGTGAGAAATCCCTAAAGCAGCGTACTTGTCATAAGCTACCTTTATTGGACTCCATAATTTGGGAACCATGTCTTCAATACCTTCTACATCATACTTTGCAGCCTTTGTCTTTGTTGTTGATGCCGTATACTTTTTGTCAGTGCCTCCTCCTCTCAGATATTCAAGATCATTGTTGAAGAAGAAATCAGCAGGGACGTGAGACGACCTCAAGATTCGTGCAATAGTAGAGGTTTGCTAAGGTCATAGGGACACATATTTCCTTCAGGGTTGTTCCAATCCAGTTGATCAGATAGAGCACGATAACTTTCTTCCATGTTGTATTCTAGTTCCACACAACTTTTGCACGTTCCTTTGAGAAGATTGTAAACCGGTCCTACTAGATCAGCTTTTGTCAACTTGCTGATCTTGAGACAGTTCACAACAAAGGCAGAGAAGTCGATAGGAGTGCTCAACAAATCATCAAAGGTAAGAGGAGGGTTTTCTGCATTTGCAAGATCATTGAGCCAATTCTGTGCCGGTTCATTGCCAACTGATTTGCCTTTGATCCATTCAGGATCAGGAGTAGGAGCTCTTTGAGGTTTCTTGAACCAATCAACCTTTGGAGCAGCCTCAACATCGGGTTGTTCATCAGTGTTACCCATGTCATCTCCTTTATTGAAGGGTACATCAGTATCTGCAGCCTCAAAGACTGTTTCCTCTGCTTGTACAGACTTACCAATCGATTTTGGCTGAGATGTAGTGTTACTTTTAGAAGAACCAGTTGACTTTGGCATTTTGAGCGGTTCTGCATCCTTGCTTGTCTTCCTTTTCTTCAACCCTTGGTCTGGTCCAGCAGGAGGGTCTTGATCTCTATCATCATCATCATGCTGACTTTTCTTGTGTTTGATTAAATCAGCAACTCCTTGATCTATGGCGTTTTCATCCGCTATCAGTGACTCCATAAGAGCATGATATAGATTATTGTTTGCAGGATGTTTGTTGAATGACTTGGATTCATGCATGGAATCAAACATGGCTTGTTTTTTTTTATCAAACTCAGCAAGTGCAGTCTTATCAGATGATTTAATTGTATACTAAGACTTTTGCTGCTTTTCTGCATGTTCCATCTTGATGTTCTGGATCTCTGAAGTACTTTTCTGAGAGTATTCTAGTCTAAGTTCTTCAGTGTGCTTCTGGAGCTCCTTCTGAAGAGCGTCTCCCATACTTGATCCAAGATACTCATTTACAGCTGATGGAACTTCAGATCTAATTGATGCACGAAGTGTTGTAGAGAGATCAGCTTGTTTGAGTTCTCTGACTTCCTTTTCCAAGTTAGACACTCTAAGCTGGAGAGCAGAAAGGGTTTCGGATTCGGGATTTACAGAAGTAGAGGTAGGAGCTTTAGTTGTTGTTATTGTTGATGTTGTTGGGATTGGTGGAGGTGTTGGATTTGTTGGTGTTGGAGGAACAACAAAGACAAGTACATCAAGCAAAGGTGCTGAAAGTACAGACAGAATCTCTTGTTGAATTTGTACATCTACCATAGATGTAATTTCTACATCTGTAGATTCCTTAATAGTACCCAGTAATGAACGTTCAAGAGAAGAGATAAGAAATTGATTACCGTAGTTAGATGACACAGATTGGCTGGATGTGGAGATCATTAGTTTAGGTTTCTTTTTGTGTGTCATTGAGACCAGAACACCTGCTACCTCATCTTTAGCTTGTTCATCTTGAATAGGTTCTTGATCGGTATCTTTTTCTTCTTCTGCTTTGTCTTCATCATTCTTTTCAGCATCATCCATTGCTTGATCTTCGTTGTCTGTTTTAGTTCGTTCATCATCATCCGTATGTACGTATTCATCTTCATGCACGTACTCATCTCTTTGTGTTTCATCATTATCATGCTTGTTTTCTTCATCATCAGTTTCTTCAAGATCAATGCTTTGATCATCATCATTGTCATCTTCTTTATCATCATCTGAGTGGATCTATGGAACTTCTTCTTCATCAGACTTCTTAGTGTCACTATCATTACCCAACTTTCTTCTGAGACATCAGTACCTGCAGAATTAACCTTTGGCTTATCGGGAACCTCTGATATCAAACCAGCTTCTTCACTTGAGCCTGTAGTCTGTTGTGGTCCTGTAGCTAGTTTGCTAGATTTGATGGCTTTTTTGTATCAGCAGCAAGACATTCTTCTTCAGACATGACTTGAACACCTTTGAGTTTCTGAGGTTTGTCTAGTGGTTTCCTTTTTGATACTGTTGGAGTATCTCTGAAGACAACTCCTGTTTTCCTTCTTCTTTCAGTAGGCTTTTCATTAACTATACGTTCATGAGTCTCATGCACAAGTCTTGCTGCTTCTTGTTCTTCAGCTTTAGTTTTGCTCATTGGCTTGGCTAATTCAAGAGCAACATTAGGGTCTTCAGAGATAATATTGTCATTAGTAGTGAGAGAACTTTCCTTCATTATAGTAGTAGCAGCTTTTGTCCTTTTTCTAGCTTTCTTGTGAATGGCTTTTCCAGTTGCGAAAGCAAGATAAGTCTTATAAGCTGTAGTTTCCATGATTTCTCTAGACATCATGGCATCAGGAATTGTTTTGCCATATACTTGCCTATCTTCATACTTGGAAACAAACTTCACTACTCCCAGAACACTGTCATTCTTGATTGCGTGCATGAACAAATTGTTTCTTATGAAAATGGTTTTGTCTTTGGAGATGAAGTGTTGAATGATTGCATTTGTAAACCTGGGGTAGGGCATGTTTGAATGTCTTGCAGCAGTGGTTTGTCTATTGTCAATCTGGTACATAAAGTCTTTCCAATTTAACTCAACAAAATCTACATTCTTCTTATAGTACATACCCCATAGGATTTGAGCTCTTGAAAGTCGGAGCTGATCAAGACTGTTGGAAACACGAAAAGTGTCGGTCACTTCCAAAGTTGTAACAAGTCTTAGCTCGTAGTTAGTATAAGGGTTAGATTAGTAATCTAGTCCGGCCCAAGGCCCATGGGTGGCCCAACTCCAGCCCATGGGCCGGCCATAGTAGTATTTATACACCCTCTCCTAGACTTGGAGAGGGTTGGTTGTTCATTGTTGGTTGTTCATTCAGACCTTAGATGAAGCCGAGGTGCTCTTTATAAATCCACCAAACCCAAATGGGCTTTGTCCTATTAATTAGGTTAGTACCCGAGAGGCCCCCACTCTACCGTATTTATTAACTAGTGGGCCCACCTCCATGAATTATGACTAATGCCGTAACGGGTGTTCTAAAATGCCCCGCGCACGTGTGTGCTAGTTTGGGCCGCATTGGCATAAATCCTTGTCGTGATAAGCCTTGGAAACAATTCGGGCCTAGGAAAAAATAAAAAAAAACCATTTAAGGCAATAGCATAGAAACCAATTGATGCGCTTAATGGATGGCCCATTCATCATGGGCCTGGGTATAAGTACTATTCGTGGGTCGGGTTCATGACCCGAGGTTGGACTATACGTCATCATTAGTTTTAAACCAATAGTTTATCTAATTCATTTGTTCATCAAACCATCCTTCATATTATAGCACTCACACTCAAATCACATAAACACATTTTTAATAAAAATATACACTTTACATAAAAATGTATTAAAACCTTTAAACATATTTATATCATAGTTAACATATTTTTCTTACCAAATCTAAACATGATCTCACAAGATGAAACATGATCTCTTAAGATTTTGTAAATCAAAATTCGGATTTAGTTACTGTACGCCGGTTCTGTTCGATAACTGGCTGGTTCTGTTCCTTAACTGAACCGGCGGAACCAGTGAACAGTAAAACTAAAGTCTATAAATACCAGCTCATTTTCACTAATTTAATCATCCATTCACATAGTTCCTTTCTACAATATTCAGTTACCAACTGATCTTTAATCGTGGGTTCTTGTATTATTGTGTTTTGATAGATTTCTTAATAGGAGAAGTTCTATCAGGTTTTGCATACGAGATCAACTCTCCAAGCTCACATTATAGCAAGAGTGTCTCATCTTACATAGATCTACTTACTGATCTTGAAGCATCATTCATCCCATTCAATCAAGATGTGTATCATATAGTGATAGGATCACTTAGAAAAGTGTTGTGTAAAATAGTTGCGATAATATGAATCTCGGTGTAAATGCTTGGCACCTAGTAGAGGGCAAGTAGTGTAAAGGTATTTTGTTCCTCCTTGTTGGAACATATGATATACCTTAATATCATGTAAAGGGTAAATAGGTGTTGGTGTGATTCTACTATGTAAAGAATCCGGTATCGAGCTTTGTACCATTAAAAATATGTAAGTGATTAATAATTTTTGGATAAACTATATATATATAATATAATAAAATATATATTATAAAATATATAAAGTCTAAAAAAAACAGCAACAATCAATAAAACCGGGAGCAGTATAGAATTTTCCCGGGTCGTTAATCCCCAACGAGGCTGTGCTGGAAAATCGATACAGTCGGAAGATTGGAGTTTGAAAGAGATCAATGATTTGAGAGTGTGGAAAGCTAAATTAAACAATAACAAACAAAAACGTTTAAGAAAAACCTAAAAATTATGAAATTAAGCTAGAAAACGAGAGCACGAATCCCGAACAAAGGGTTAAAAACCTAAAATCTTCAAAATTAACCCTACGAAGAAATTTTCACTTCTAAAAACTCTCTAGGGGACTAATAACGATGACTGAAAAAGAGCTAGATTGAAAACGGAAGATCGTTGACCCAAACACGAGTAAGACAAAAACCGCACCCGAGCCCGTTCTTTAAAAATTAAAAAGTTACAAAAATGACCCTACGAAAATTTTTGCATTTTTCCTACAAAATATATGACTAAAGAAAATTTTCTAAAAAAGAAAAATATTTTTTTGATAATTTTTGTATTTTTTTATGAATTCTTTTTTAAAACTTTTAACTAATTAAATTATAAAATAAATATAAACGACTTTTAAAATCTTGAAAAATTTTACTAAATATACTTAACACTACGGGATAACCTACGACAAATAGAAACAAAAATTGTTATATAATAAGGCCCGCAAATAATCTAGAAAGTTATAGGCTTATAAGGTGAAAATACCCCCTATATAGCTAACCACTTGGGACTGTTAATTAAAAAAGTCCCTAAGGGCGCGTAGCCGGTAAGTGTTGAGTTATAAGAGGGATGTATCGAGGGTAGAGACCCGGGTTCGAGTCTTGCTCACCCGGGTCACCCCTTGTCTTCCCTTTTAAAAAAAAAAAAACTTTGTGAACCAAAGTTGTTAAGCTCCTTGAGCTTAACAATTTTCAAAACTACAGCTTTTTGTGAAAGCTTATGAATAAGCTAAAAATGAGCTTTTAAAGTGACAGTTTGCTTAAATGAGCTTAAAGGCTTAAAATGTGGCTAAGTCTTGGACTTTTTGGACACTTAAGCTAAAACTAGGACTAAAAAGCTAAAAGGATGGTCTAACCTAACTTAAATAAGCACTAGTGACTAAAATTTAATAACTAAATAAGCTTAAAAAGGGCTTAAACTAAACAGACACTTAACAAGGCTTAAAAGGCTAAAGAGGCTTAATCTCTTGACTGTCTATACTAAATAAGCAATGAAAAAGGCAAATAAGCTTTCTAAGGCAGCTCACACAACTAATAAGCAAGTAAAGGACTGAATTCACAAACTAATAAGCTCCTAATAAGCTAGAAAGAAAATGGGCAATCACTACACTATGCTTAAGCAAAAACAGTAAGAGGGCTACTTTGAGCTTAAAAATAAGCTGTCAAAAGGGCCTCTTAAGGTCTGAAACTAAGGAAGCTTAACAAAGAGCTTATTGGCTCTTAAGATAAGCTAAAAGCTAAGGCTAAGGTTCTCAAGTGAGCTAGAAAGGAAGGCTTAAAATTCACCCCTAGCACCAGGGGAAAATAAGCTAAAGACAAGGGCTTAAATTGAGAGCTTAAAATAAGCTGTCAAATAAGCTTAAAATAAAAAGATAAGTTGAAACAGATAAAGAACACTAGGAAATGGACTTGTGCACACCTTTTTTAAAACCTAAAACACTAATAAACCTGCTGATTTTTGAGAATAAAAATGGGCTTTTTGCTTTTGTAAAATTACAAGTAAATCTTTGGCAGTTTTGACTCACAAAGTCAAATGACTTAAAGGACTTTAAAAACTGGTTAAGACATTCAAATAACACACTTTTTTAAACCACAACTCAAATATACAATGGCTTATCCAAATAAGCCATTGTATCTTTTTAAAAATCAACAGTTTCAAGGAACACTTGTAAAAACTTGAGAAACAGGTTTTGCTAAATTACTTGGAAAAATAGCCCTAATAAGCTCAAAAATCAGTAAAGTTAACTCTATGCCCCAACCATACCAAACCATTTCGACCGTTTTTTGACAATTAACCCAAACACACTTTATATTTATAAAACTGACTTCTTTTAAGCTAGAAAGCTGAAGTAAATAAAAATTTTAAAAGACTACTACTACTTAAGCAATATTAAACAATAAAAAGGGAAAAAGCAAAACAAATAAGCACTTTTAAAGGAGTGATAAGCTAGAACAGAACTAAGCTATTTTTAGACAGTTTTTAATCAAGTTGCATAAAAATGAAATGAAAGGTAACTAGAAAGCAAACTTAAGTATTAATGAACACAAATGAGCACACAAGACATAGATAAGCTGAAAACAAGAAATAATAAGCAATGCTACAGTACAATAAGCAAAATTTAACAGGAAATCATACCTTAAATCCTTTGCTCAAAACAGGATTTTTGAAACTTAATAAGCTCTAAACCTACCCACAGCTTATGAATAAGCTAAAACTAAGCAAACCCAATGATCCTTCCAATATTGCTCATTCATCCAATGCTTGATTAATCCAACAGTAACTTTTTTTTTGAATTTTTCTTAAAGTTGTATAATAGTTTAAAAACAGGTTATAATTTGCTTATATTGAGAGCTTAAAGGTTTTAAAGAGACAATTGTAACTTAGAACACAAATGTAAGACTAACTGAATTTTCATTAAAAAAGTGAAGTACAAGTACATAAGAGAGCTAAACTAAAAACTTAACACACTAAGACTTTTAAACACTAAAAACTACACCCCCATGCCACAATGGCTTACATTGCTTAAAAAGTAAAAAAAACGAGCTAGGGTTCCTTCTTGGTCTCTTGTCTTCTTGCAGGCGTGTTTCTTTGTAGACACACAAATGAAGTGTGTTTGTTGTGAGAGTGTAGGCAGAGACAAATCATGGCCCTCCATTCACCTTGGTGCCCAAGTCGAAGTTTTTCAACCCTTGATGATTTTGGTGGGTTTATGGATTGCCAACATGGCAAACCCATGTGGGGGGTGGGGTTATGGGATTGTGAAGTTTTTGGAGTATGTGGGAAGTCAAACGAGGTGACAGAGGTGGGGTATGGTGGTTTGGCGGGAAAGAACGAGGAAGATATACAGTGTTTTTAAACTTGGGGTGAAGTTTGGGGATTTGACCAATTTGGTCCCTCAAGGTGTATATAGTTGTTGCACCACACGTCCTTGTTAGTTATAAGTTTGGAGACTTGGCAAATTAACCCCCCAAGAGTTATATTGGTTATTACACCATACGTCCTTGCGTGTTGTGGTTTTGGGGACTTGGCAATTTTGCCCCTTGTGGTTTAACTTTTCCAAATTGGCAGTTTTGCCCTTCTCTTTATCTTCTTCCTTTTCTTCTTTAAAACAAGTTTAGGGATTTAACAAGTTTAGTCCCTAAACTTGTTTTTCTTGACTTTTTGGCTTCGGGGTTGACTTGGGTTGACTTTTTGACTTTTGGGCTTGGACTTGACTTTGTCTTTTCCACGCTTTTCCATTCCGTGTCCGGTTTTGTCGTTTTGGCTTCGTTTTTCGTCCTTTTCTTAGATATCCGTTCCTGCACAACACAATTAGCAAAACAAGCATATATTTGGCATTTTAAGTCCGTTTTTGGTTATTTTAGCTCGTTTTTAAAGGTAAAAGGTATGTGTAATTAAACACATACCAAAATCCCCCATACTAAGGTATTGCCGTGTCCTCACGCAATGCTATGAAGTAAGCATTTGGAAAACTAAGAATCTCGAACACCCTCGACTAATAACTTGGAAAAGTAGCTAAGTGTTCATCGAGGAAGTTAAAGACTCATAAGTTTTGAAAATCCCCGTCTTTACCATTTTTTATATATACACCTATTCCTACACATCTTTTTGTATTTTTCATTTTTCATTAATCAACTAACTAGAACGTTTGACTTTCGTTATTTAATAACTTTAAGGGATCATAGAACAAGATGCATTTCGATCCGAGAATGCCCCAAAAAGGATAAATTCATCGTTCCTGACTTTTCACTTATTCCAAACCAAGCTTAAAACGAAATCACCATTAATTATGAGTTAAGATGCTAACACTACTCATATTTGCAACTTGTAAACTTTTCACTCCCGACAATTTATATCTTAGGTGTATGTGCTATTTTGAATTTCAACATGGATCAATGTTTTGCAACATTCTACGTTCCACCCGAGAATAATGAGTTTGAAGGCGAGATCATCCCATGTAGCGACTTTCGTCTCGGCACATCCCAACCTTGCGGTTAAGTGACCAGGCTTTTGACACCCCACAGAGACTAGTATCGGGACTCACGGACCTTAGGTTTCATAAGCTCTTGGGTTTTCCGTATATATATATATAGCTTATAAAATAGAATAGCCAAAGTTCAAAAGCATATTTGAATTTAACAAAAAGAGATCTTTTATTCACACTTAATTTTAAATACTTATGCAATTGTAACCCTCGACCTTTTAGAAGGCTGCAACATCGGTTGTGAGCCGGCAAGATGCAACAAACTTTTATCAGTCTCGGATTATTATTCTTACTATGGGCTTTCTTTAGAAGGCTGTAACATCGGTTGTGAGCCGGCAAGATACATCAAACTTTTATCAACCCACAGTTTATATTATATTTTTGCATTTTTCATCATTTTTTTTATAGGGAAAATGTCTTTTTGAAAAATTCAAGTATAAATTTTGAATTAAGCTAAAGGTTTTTTGTTATATACTCTATAAACATGATTAATATATGTTTTTAAAAACTTTCTGTTTTTAAGCAGAATTTTACCCACTCACTTTCGCGGCTATAGCACACACTCTTAAACCTCTCATATTCAAACCAAAATTCATCAGATTAATTACATGTCTTATGAACCTCTCCTAGCTCTCCCAAAGTTATTATCCTTTTACAAATGCCCTTTAGAAATTCCTTAATCCAATATGTCCAGAATTCGTCAGAATATGACCTTCATGATAAATAGGTATGACATTAGTTAATCAACTTAGACCTCACTATGACCTTAGACAAAATTCAGAGCACACACAAAATATATGAACTAACCTCTACGTGACGTAGAGCCTCTAACTCAATGTCTAAGTATTTTTAGAAAAATAAAAATCAAAACTGAAATTCGTCACTATTTTACACACTGATTTTGTAATGACCATTTGACCCACTTCCCGACCATAAAAACTCATGAGGCTGACTTTTCTGGAAAGTAGACTCTCTGAGGTTATCTCCAGTATGTTGTAAATTATTTATTTGATCTTTTATGATTGAGTTATGCTCGTTACAAAACTGCCTAACTTTCTGCAGTGAATTAAACGTCTAATTCGAGTGATCTAAGCCCTAACGCATGATCTTATCGCTAATCCGATCGATCTAATGATTAAGCCATCATCATTATAACATAAACTTTCTGAAAATTAAATACCCTAATTTATAAACCCTAATTTAAACCCTAATCCATCATAATTAAGTTACTAGAATTATAAACAAACTAAAATTAAAAGATCGGATCGTACCTTAAAAATAAAACCCAAAAAAATTTCGACTCTTCTCTTTTCTCTTTCAAACCGGTCGATCAAAGTGTATGGGGGAATTAGGGATCTTAAGTTTGTATTTATAGACATCCTAGGAGAGTTATAAGCTAAATCTAATTAGGTATTAGTTTAGGATTAGGACTCTAAATATTTTTTTTTTCTTTTCTATTCTTTTTTCCTTTTAAAATTCAGAAACACTATTCATCCAATAAAGTAAAATAAAAAATTATTAATTAGATATTTACAAATATAACCTTAAGTTTTTGTAAAAAATTTACTTATTGGCTAAACATTTTTGCAATAAAGGCAGTTCCCCTACCTTTCTAAAAATATACTTTTTATTTTCCAAACCCTAACTTTCCAAAAATAGAAATTTTACATTTTTCAACTAAAACTTCTAAAGTCAAAAATTATCTTAAAATACTAACACGAAACTTACATTATACGTACTTTATATTACACACCTAACACGAAAATGCTCAATCTCAATAATCATATCGCTTGTCATTAAAAATGAACGAAATGAACTCAACCAATTTCACCATCAATCTAATCTCATTGAGATAATCACACTCAATAGATTGATTACCAATAATTCACATAAACGCACAAACCACTATAATCAATAAATCATATAAAATATATAAACCAAACATTGCAACAGGCACATAAGTCAACACTAACGGTTTGACTAACCTGCTCAAGCCATGGTTGTCACAGTATCCCCTCCTTTAGGAAATCTCGTCCCGAGATTTGACTAAAAGGTTCAACTTTATCATTACCAAATAATTAATCGAGGATACTTATCTGTCAAGTAGTCCTCCATTCTATGTTAAACTCAAAAGGTTACACTTTGAATTCCAAAACGATCTACAAACCATAAACATTCCCCTACTAAACGTTCACAAGATATCTTTTATGCTGGACAACTTTGCCTGCCCACAAAAGGGTACGCATAGCAGCATAACCGCTCTAAACGAAAAGAAACATCCAATTACATGAACCTCGCCCGCCATCGAAGAGACTCGTCAAAAACCTTAAGTTGTGTAACAACGTCATTTATAACCCGGTCTCGCAACTCATCAAACAAGAACTGTCTTGAAACCAAGTTATAAGTTGTTACAAAGCCTAACGTTTTTGAAGAATTGGCTCGACTTCGAGTTTATTCATAAAATAACTTTAACCAAAATCACACCAACACATCTAAGGGCATACTAAGGTCTACAAGAAACCTTACGTACCCAACTTTAACCAAATCTCCCAATGATCCCTTGCTCACGAAATAAGTGTGGATTCTTTAGTTTTCTAATGTCTAAAGCCTGCTTATTAGTTAAAATCAGCCCCTTAACTCTATCACCATCCTGCTACATTTTAACCTCATAACTTCACGATCACTATTCTCAACGGGTTCCTCAACAAAACAAAAAGTTTTGTCAACCTTGACCTTATCCAATAACACATGCATTACTGCAATCACCAATCACTTATTCATCATTTAACACGTTGAAAACGTGTCATGTTAACTCTACTCAAATTCCTCAGGTCAATCTCACCGAATAAGCTTAAGGATCGATTCTTTCAAGAATCTCAAAATGTCTTACATACCTCGTGATACTTACCCTTTCTTTCAAAAAAACTTACTACACCTTTCCAAGGTGAGGTTTTTTAACCATACATAGTCACTAATACTAACTCTAAAAGTTTACCACTACCAATTCTGGCTAACTGTTCATCAATCTTGTGCTGCCTCGAGCACTTTTTCTTAATTCTCAACTCCTTATCAGTGTCCCATAAACAACTTAGGTTCAATTGTCCTACCTTCTCCTCCATACAATACTTAATGAAAAACATTGATACTCAAAATGAATAACTATTTTGCAGGAAAAAACTCTCCTCCAGAAAAGTGGTATCCTAACTACCACCAATGTCTCATATAACTCTCTGAATATCCTCCAAACGTTATGCTTCGTACGCTCATTTTGCCCATCCGTTTGAGGATGTCAAATAGTACTCACATCCATTCACGTTCCTAATAACTTCTGCGTCACTAGCCAAACCTCAACGCAACCATTCCATACACTCTACACATGCACTCCATGTCTTGCAACCATCATATCTATATACATCATTGCCAACTACTCCCTCTTACAACTTATTCGCATAACTAAGAAATGAGATGACTTAGTCAGTCTATTGACTATCACCCAGTTTGCATCGTATTCATTACTCAACCTTGGTATCCTAGCAATAACATCCTTAGTTATCTTTTTCCACTTCTACTCGGGTAACTCAGGTTGTAACAACAATCCTAAAGACCCTTGATACCCAACTTCCACTTCCAAATACGCTAAATACTTACTACCGTAACTATCTATATCCTTCCTCATACACAGCCATCTATTTGCAACCTAAAACCATACTACATCGCACTCGCTCTAAGAGGAATAGATTACATTCGTCATATATTCCTCTTCCATAGCCAAAGTTCTTACATCTCTCTTAATAGGAATTCGAATCCTATCCAACCAGTTTAAACCACTCTCCATCTCTTTTCACACTTGTTGGTCCAAGCCACACAACATCTCACGTTGACGTGTTCTCTGCTTTGGACGTCTTAACTTATACCACCAACATCTTTTTCTCAAACCAAGATTTGATCGTCATACATCTATCTCGAACTCATTCTTGGCTCTACTCCTTATTCTTCCTATTCCATACATCAACAACTATATTTTCCTTTACCAGATGGTACTTGGCCTCGAAATCAAACTCACTAAATACTCCATCCATCGTTTCTGCCCTATATTCAATCCCTCCGATTGAAAGTGTGTTGGAGACATTCATGATCCGTATAGATCACTCTTTATGTCTCGTTCACTTAACGCCTCTAGCATTGTAGGGCAAAACCACCATGCAGATTTCAAAACATTAATCGTGCAATCCTTCATAAGATTCTTCAGTTGTCGCGACGTATAAGCAATCGCCTCCTCTCTTTGTTTGAGCATGCTTCCAATTCCTTGCTTCGCGCGTTTATAATATACTACGAAATCATTCGCTCCTTCTGGTAATGCCAAGGTCGGCTCATTACCCATTTGATTCCTTCCACATCTAGATAGCTTCCTCTTTGCTCCGCTTCCACGTTGTTGGAAAACTTTACGTGCATCTTCTCTTCCTTCACTGACTCCACGATCATCTTCACGTGCGACTCGTACTCCTCCTTAGACTTCAGGTCGGTTTCAAATGTCGTCGGTATATATACGTTAACTAGCTTGTCTATATATGGTCATGCACACCCGGCTCATTAACTCCATGAAAACCACTGGTGCATTGGCTTCAACACAAAAAGGCATAGCCGTAAACTTCAAACGTGTCCATTAAGCATCCTATAAACAATCTTAGCTACTTTCATCCCCGTGCAACCATCCATTGGTGACATCCATACGAATTTTCTATCACTTTCTCGGAATAATCTATGCACATTCCAAACTACCCACCTTTCTTCCACCACAGCAAAACAGACGCTTCCCACAACAAGTTACCATTTGAACCAACCCTCACTTGCAACTCCTACAATCATTCCAGACCTCTTGCCTTTCTAAAGACGTTCTAACGTCACGATCCTTCGCAAATCGTGTGCTCCTTGTACTATTTCCCATTCAAAAGTCCTATTCTACGACAAGGGGTAAAACCTACTAATTCCTTAGGAACACTTTAGAGGGCTCACATACTACAAAGATATCACATAATCTCAACTCATCTTCCTTGGTACTCCTACGAGACCTCGTATCCTCTTTAGTTCGTTTTCTCCACGAACCTTAAGCACCTCCAGATTACCAAGGCATCATTTTAACTACCTTCTCGTGGCATACCATCTCAGCCTTATGTCTCAACAACCAATTCTCTCTACGACTACATCAACACTTTCATAACTAAGAGGTACTAAATCAAAAGTAAAATGAGAACTCTCTAATTCCAACTTGGGATCGCGAATAATTCCATTCGCTTCGCTACCATCAATCGCACCACTCTGAAGATATGACCTACCATCAACTCTAGAACAACGCCTATGAAGAATACCTAATGAATAATACCACGTACACGACCCATTAAATTAATGATTAAAGAACCTTTATACCAAAACCAATTATTTACCAGAAAACTTTCCCCTTTTAACTTTATACCCAATATTTTAAACAATAGAATCACCTTAGTTAATAATGCAAATAATTTTAAGTGTAAAAATAAATTTAAATAAAATTTTCATAAACTTATTTTAATTATGGTTTTCATAAAAGAAATCAAAGATGGTTAAAAACAAATGTGTTGCATTTTATTTATATTGGATTTATTTTTAAAAGAAGTTTTTAAACACTTACGATCTGATAATGACTACAACAAAATTAATTTGAAAAGGAATTATGGGCTCGCAACATAAAGGACATCATGATAGCAAATAAGGACTCTCAAAATACCTTAGGATTCCAATTCAAAATGTTAATTTACTTGAAAAATGAACACGGACATGAACTCTTTTAAACCAAACAAACCATAAGGACTCATCCATACCAACGGTCTTAGAACCAAACCAAAAAAGTATCGTTACCTTTAGACAAAGAAAAACAATCAAAACGCTGAAAGGAGAACATAGAACACCAGTTCTATGATAACACCCTAGAATACCAACACGAACGTTGGATATCTCAACGAACCACGAGCTAACGAACCAACTTAAGAATCACGATGACAATGCCAACAGGTATCCGATGTATCCGCAAAACGATAGTTGAAGGGGAATCTTACCATTACGCAACCAACCTAATATAATTGCACCGATTGGTTAAGAGGGAATTCTCCTAACCACACATCCATCCTCCAATAGGATACTCACATCACATCTACTCTTAAATTTATTACAATTATCTTAAACTTAATCCTTTACATAATACATACAAGCAACATGATTAATGCAAATCAAAGTACAAGTCTACGTGTGTGTTGCCAGTCTATATAATTATGTTCGCGACCATAATTATAATTGCACCTTTTTCACATGTGTACTTACTTCTAAGACCACACATCTCAATGATAACACACATCTACCACATAGCACTTAATAATAATCCAAATATAACTCAAACATGATAATCCATCTAACGAACCATAAAATCCCAATCGACCAAACGAAACAGAAGTCACATTGTGACCCAAAATATAAAAGCAATCCTCGATTATAGCAACGCATTGAGGTAGAAAACGAAATAAACTTATGTTGGGACTCGCTTAGGTTTGACTTTTTCTCTCTCAAAAGTCATCCAACTCTGCGGGTCTAGTGAGGTAAACAATCTCCCAACGATATCTCCTAGTGGTAGGGGAAGACATGACTAAAACAATAACAAAGAGGTATATACTATTAGATCCCCATAATGAAAAAGTATATATTTCATATTATATAGTAGTAATTCAAAATAGAAAGAATTTCAAAGCTTTTAGGTAGCGGGAACATACGGTATATACGTACACAAACACTTATGCCCTAAAATGCAACTATATGAGGGACCCTTAAGCTATAGTCTAGGCTCAACCACCTAGTTCTCTATAACCTGAGGCTCTGATACCAATTTGTCACACCCCGCCAAGGCGGAAACGCAAGGCGTAAACAAGAATGGATATCATCACAACACATGGTGTCTATATAGAGAATACTAAAATGAAACTAAAGTAAAGCAAAGACACAAAGTGTCATAACAATACCCAAAACCTAATGGTGTCTTTATTAATGAGAAAGAGGTCTCGTCAATAAATGACATGCAAAAACATAATCCAAACAATTCATGCAAACGCATTTATTCAAACAGAAAGCATAAATAAACTCCAAGCATCCTACGGTCTCTTCTAGCCACTTCGCTCTATCTTAGCACCATTAAGCTCACCTGAAAATGATGCTTAAAAATGTCAACACAACGGTTGGTAAGAGTCATAAGTTTAAGACTCACATTATAAACCTTTCAAACCAATTACTGTGATTATCAAAACAATATAGGACAATTATGCAACATATGAACTTATGCTAACATGCAAACCAAATCACCATATCAAACCAACCATACATATACTGGGTAGGCGTACCCCTCCGATCCCACATACGTCACTTACGCACCTAAAAGTCTACCAGCTGAAGCTTATATTTAGGCCTGGACCCATACCAATTCACTGAGTTGATCAATCTCAAATTAACGATCCGTGAGATGATCAGCCCCACTATTAATGATCCTTAACACAACACAATATCATGCAACAACAAGCCATATGCAGTCACATAATGTCCACACGCAATCAAAACACATAATCACAGCAATTCAAAACATTTCCAAAACACTTAGCATCATTTCCACCCCAAGAAAACATAAGAAAAAGGGGCTATGAAACTCACCTGATGCTTAGCTTCCCAAAAGAATCCAACAAAAGCTTCACAAACACTTCACGGATAATCTAAACAATTAAGCACACAATAAGCTACCATCAATTAGGCATTTAACCCAATATGATGTAACCTCAACTATGATGGATATCTAAGCTATCTACCATAGTTCTATACTTGATTTAACCCTTTTCCAACTCCTACATATGCCATTTACACTTCAATGCTACACTTTAAATTTTTTGGTTTTTAGCAGAATTTTATACTCACTTACGCGTCCTAAACGTACCACTTAAATACTTCCACAATTCAAACCAAAATTCACCATGCTACATATATTTCCTATGAACCTCTCATAGCTCTCCCAAAGCCATTACCCTTTTACAAATACCCTTTAGAAATTCATTAATCCAAAGTGTCCAGAATTCGTCCAGAATCTGACCCCCTAAAAGTATGACGTTAGATAACCAACTTAAACTTCATAACCTACTTAGCAAAAATTCAGGGGTCACACACAATATATAAACTAACTTTCACAAAGATTTAGAGCCCTCCTAACTAGATTTCTAAGTAATTTTTTAGAAAATATCAAAACACAAAACTGAAATTCGTCAAGTTTTACCCACTGATTATGTAACACCTTTTGACCTACTTCTCGACCATATTAAAAACTCACGAGGCCACTTGCTGGAAAGTAGACTCTCTGAGATTATCCTTATCTCCCAGTATGTTGTAAATTGTTTATTTAAATTTTTAAATGAGTTAGAACACTAACAAGACTGACCCAAAATTCCTGTAGTAAATTAAAACGACAAATCCAAAGATCAAGCCTAACCGACTAACCCAATCATGAAAACAATCATAACGAATGATTCAAAACTTGATCTATACATCATAAACTGTCAGAAACATAAAACCCTAATCCAAACCCTACCGAAAAATTACATTTTTTAAAATTTTTTTTTTTTATATGATATGTACTAATAAAAAGAAAAGAAAAATATTTTTGTGTTTTTTAATATGATATATTAATAATAAGATAAGTTCAGATCAAAGTCGGATAGAAATCGTAGCAAATGCCTCCCCGGCAGCGGCGCCAAAAATTGGTTCGCAAAATAGTATATATATAAAATACTACTAGGCAAATCAATGATAAAAAGATTCCGGAAGAGATATTCCCGGGTCGTATGTCCCAACGAGGCTGCAATTGAAATTTATCCTGGTTTGAAGAGAAATTGACTGATAGAGAAACTGATATGATTATAACTAAAATTAATTAAATAAAACCTAATTTAATCTACGGGAAACAAGTATAGGAAATGGGGATCTTAAAACTTACGGGATACAAAATTAGTTATAAGGAAATCCTAAAATTAAATCTAAATTAAATACGGGGAACAGAATAAGGTATCGGGAACCCTAAATACTAAAAATTTAGAAAATAAATGCTAAATTAAATTAAAAATCAAAATTAAATCCTAATTAACTTAATTTGAAAAACAAAGAAAACTAGAACTAAAACGGAGGTCGTTTGAATGTAAAACGAAAAGAAACGGTAAAACTTACCCGGTAAAAACGGGTCTAAAACTGAAATTTAAGAAAAATTAAGCCTACACTAAATTTTATATTTTTCCTAGACACTAAATGACAAAAGAAAATTTTATAAAAAAGAAAAATATTTTTTTATTAATTTTTAGATTTTTTATGATTTTTTAAAGATTAAAAACTAATTAAAACTAAGAAAATAGAAAAAGACAAAAAATTAAAGTTATAAAAATTCTGAGAAAATAAAATTAAATAAAGAAAAAGTTAACAATTCTAAAAATATAAAAATAATTTAAAGTTAATTAAATTATATAAAGTAATTAAACTAACTAAGGCTAACTGTTGTTAAACTAAAGGACTAACAGTGAAAGGACACAAGGACTAATGGAGTAACAGGGAACTGACAAGGGGGAGTAACAGTTGTAACTTTAAAAGATGAATTTACACAAACAGTCCCTGAAAGAGAACCCCGATCACAAGCTTAGTCCTAAATGCTTATTATCAAAAAGCTATAAAAGAAAAGTTGTAAAGGGGCTTTTGGGGAGTAACTTTTGTAAAAGGGGCATAAGCTGAAGGGCTCACAATAAGCCAGAAAAGTGGCTTTTTAAAGCTGCAGTGGCTAAATAAGCTTAACAGCTTATTTAGCTTTTCTTTTGGGGCTTAAGGCTGCAAGATAAGCTAACAACTATGGGAAATAGAGACTTAGATTAAGGGAGTCTAAATAAGCTAAGGATTTCTAAAATAAGCCCTAAAATAAGCTGGAATACAATAAGCTATATCTAAACAGTTTTATATAAAAGACAGAAAAAGAGGGACTTTAAGGCTATATTAAGCTATTTAAATAAGCTAACTAGTTGAAATAAGCTGCTAAACCTAATAATGATACCTATAATCTATATTAAGAAACAATAAAAACCTAATGCTTAGTTTTGAATAAGCTAGAAAAAAGGGGCTAAAGCCTGGTGCTCAGCACCAGGGGAATTAAGGCAGTGGGCTTAAGGCTTTTTTTGGGTTTATACAATAAGCTCTTAAGAGCTTAATTTTAAAAATAAGCCACAAACAGATTAACATGGGATAGAATTGAGCTTATATTCAAATTTTAAGCTATTAAGGTTTGGTTAAAGCTGCTGATAATGTGGCTAGAAAATGGGGGTTTTTAAAAAAATTGCAAAGCTTAACTTTGACTTATATTGGTCAAATAGAAGAGACAGGGCAAAGGGACTTTGAAAAGAGCTTTTTTGTGACTAAAAAGGGTTCTAAAACAATTTGCTTAAGCTGCTTAGGCAGCTTAAGGCTTAAGCTTATTTTTTGTGTGAAAATCTTGACAGAAAAGAGAAAGAGCTTAAAGCTCAAATTTTCTATTAAAAAGTTCAAAATGTCTGGTCTAATTAACCACACACACTCAGCCAAAAGTGGCTGAGTGTTTGTGGCCCATGACAAACACAAATTTACCCATTTTACAGTTGACCCAAACACCCCCTCAAGTAATAAATTCGAATTTTTAGCCTTTTTTAATGAAGTAATGGCCAGAGAAATGGATTTAAATTTGTTGTTTAATAACTTTAACAGCCTTTATTAATAATTCAAACAGAATTAAAGGATTATAACTTTGACAATGGAAATTTCAAAAACACTCTCAACTTTGATTAAAACTGAAAGTATTACAACAAAAAGCTTTTATAACAACTGATTACAATAATTTTAAAGTAGACTTGATTAAATTTAAACTACAAAAAAAAGAAAACAGGGTGTGTTTCACTTCAAGAGTGGTGCTTCGGCTCGCTTTTCTTGTCTTTTATAGAAAGTCCCTAAGTGTCTTGGTTGGCTTTCACATGTTTTTTAAGTTATGTGTGTAGGAGTCCACAATAGCTAATGGGACCCTCATCCAATCCTAGCCATTGGATTGCTTTGTAGCATTTTTAGCCATTGATGGGGGGTACGGGGTTGAGTGTTTTTGGCTGAGAAAGGGTTATAGGGGCACTAGGTTTGTGGGAAAGGGTGAGAGTGAGCTGTGGAGTACTTGGGAGGTGGTTTGGGGCTGAAACAGGGGAAAGGGTGGTATGGTTTTTTTTGGCGCCAAGTGGTTAAGGTACGTTTATGGCTGGGAAGGTTTAAAAGATAAGTATGGGGAAGAGGCACAATTAGTCCCTCATCTCTTTCTCTCTTTCTATTTTGTTTTTGGCCCGTTTTTAGTTATAAACATGTTTTAGAAATTGGCAGCTTAAGTCCCTCCGTTTTTATAACAAAAGAAACAAAGAAAGGTTTAGTTAATTACAATTTCAGTCCCTGCTGTTTATTAACTAAAGAAATAAAGAAAGTTTTGGAAAGTTGCAATTTCAGCCCTTGTTTTCTTTAAACCATTTTTCTTTTATAAAATAACTTTCAAAATTGGCAATTTAAATAAAAACAGTTTTAAAAAATGACCTTTTTAGTCCCTAAAAGTTTTCTATAAAAAGGATTGTGGGCTTTTGTTGGGCTTGGGCTTGGGTTTGTGTTGGGCCCATTGGGCTTTGTTGTTGGGCTTGGGCTTGTCTATGGGCCACTGGGTTTGGGTTTGGGCCCAATAAGTACAGGGTTGGTTATTTGAGCTTTTTCAAGCACAATAAGTTATGAAGTGGGGTTTGTGTGTACAATGGCTGAGATTGGCTGTAACTGGGCTAGGATTTGGGGCCTTCAAAGTCTTCACGTCTTTTGTAATTTGCACACAAATGGGGCTGTTGTAATTGATTGAGGGCCCATTTGGTCTTCCACTGTCTTCATAAATTATACTATTTGGGCTTTCCCGGCCATCCGAAGGGTTAAGATGCATCCAACTGAATCTTCAGTTCCGGCTCCGGTTTGTATTGGATGCTTGATTCTTCAGTATTGACTATGACTTTGGCATTTTTGGGACTTTGGCTTGATTTTGCACTGTCTTTCCTTTCCATGCTCAGTTTTGTCTTTTGGCTTGGGTTTCTGTCTGTTTTGTTGATATCACTTCCTGCACTAATACAAATGCAAAAAACAAACATATATTTGGCCGTTTTTGGTCTGTTTTGGTCCATTTAAGCTCGTTTTTAGAGTAAATGATATGTGTAATTAAGCACTTATCCCACCAAACACGACAAGTTGGATTTCCAAAATTCGACTTGGTTCCTCCCCCCCCCCCCCCCCCCCTCCCATGGTGCTGCTCCTGTGCACGGAGCCCATATAGATTATAGATTAACACCATCAGAAGTGCAAGAACTGTCTACTCAACTACAAGAACTTTCTGACAAAAGATTTATAAGACTGAGTTCCTCACCCTGGGGAGCCCTGGTCTTGTTTGTCAAAAAGAAAGATGGATCTTTTTGAATGTGTATCGATTACCGTGAACTAAACAAGCTGACTGTGAAGAATTGATATCCACTTCCGAGAATCGACGACTTATTTGATCAGTTTCAAGGATCAGGTGTTTACTCAAAGATCGACTTAAGGTCTGGTTATCACCAACTCAGAGTTCGTGACGAGGACATTCCAAAGACAGCATTTAGGACTCGTTATGGCTACTACGAGTTCCAAGTTATGCCTTTTGGATTAACAAAAGCACCAGCGGTATTAATGGACTTGATGAATCGGGTGTGCAAACCATACTTAGATAAATTCGTGATCTTTTTTATTAATGATATCTTGATCTACTCCAAGAGCGAGGGAGAGCATGTAGAACATCTTAAGTTAATTTTAGAGTTGCTTAAGAAGGAAGATTTGTACGCCAAGTTTTCAAAGTGTGAATTTTGGCTTTCAAAGGTATAATTTCTTGGTCACATGATTAATAGTGAAGGCATTCACGTGGACCCAGCTAAGATTGAGTCAATCAAGGATTGGGCATCGCCCAAGACTCTGACATAAATTCGTCAATTTTTAGGTCTTGCCAGCTACTACCGATAATTTATCAAAGGTTTCTCGAAGATTTCCAAACCTATGACGATGTTGATTCAGAAGGACGTGAAGTTTGATTGGACTAAAAAGGCAGAAACTGCATTCCAGCTGTTGAAGCAGAAATTGCGTAGTGCACCGATCTTGGCTTTACCTGAAGGTAGTGAAAACTTCGTGGTTTACTGTGATGCTTCTCATAAAGGGTTGGGCGCGGTTCTAATGCAAAAGGATAAAGTCATAGCCTACGCATCACGCCAACTCAAGATTCATGAGAAGAATTACACTACACATGACTTAGAACTTGGAGCAGTGGTGTTTGCTCTCAAAATGTAGAGACATTATTTATACGGCACGAAGTACGTTGTGTTTACTAATCATAAGAGCATGCAACATATTCTTGATCAGAAAGAGTTGAACATGAGACAACGTAGATGGTTGGAATTGTTGAGTGACTACGACTGTGAAATTCGTTATCATCTAGGAAAGGCGAACGTGGTGGCCGATGCTTTGAGCCAAAAGGAACGGATTAATCCACTACGAGTTTGAGCCTTGGTTTTGTCAACTGGTTTGAACCTTCCCGTGCAAATTTTAAACGCTCAGGTTAAGGCGAGAAAGGAAGAGAATTATGGAACTGAAGATTTGGGTGGTATGATTAAGAATCTGGAGCCCCGTGCTGATGGAACGTTATGTTTGAGGAATAGAAGTTGGATACCCTGTTTTGGTAACTTGAGGACTCTGATTATGCACGAGTCGCATAAGTTAAAGTATTCGATCCATTCTGGATCAGACAAGATGTACCAAGACTTGAAGAAACTGTATTGGTAGCCAAATATGAAAGCTGAGATTGCCACCTACGTCAGTAAGTGTCTGACTTGTGCAAAAGTCAAGGCCGAATGCCAAAAACCATCCTATTTATTGGTTCAACCTGTGATCCCAGTATGGAAGTGGGAGAACATTACAATAGATTTTGTCACTAAGTTGCCAAAGACGTCGTCTGGTCATGATGCAATTTGGGTAATTGTTGACCGACTCACTAAGTCTGCTCATTTCTTACCAATGAGGGAAACCGACTCAATGGAAAAGTTGACGAGACAATACTTGAAGGAAGTAGTCTCAAGACATGGAGTGCTAGTTTTAATTATTTCTGATCGAGATAGTAAATTTACATATCATTTTTGTCAATCGCTAAACAAAGCTCTAGGTACACAATTAGATATGAGTACGGCTTATCACCCGCAGATGGATGGTTAGAGTGAGAGAACCATCCAAACATTGGAGGACATGCTGCGTGCTTGTGTGATTGATTCTGGGAAAGGTTGGGATAGACACCTACCTTTGGTGGAGTTTTCCTACAACAATAGTTACCATACGAGTATCAAAGCTGCACTGTTTGAAGCATTGTACAGCCAAAAATGTCGATCGCTTGTCTGTTGGGCTGAGGTTGGAGATGCTCAGCTTACTGGCCCAGAGATTATTCATGAAACCATGAAAAAGATCATCCAAATCAAGAAGCGTATTCAAGCGGCACGTGATAGACAAAAGAGCTACGCCGATAGGAGACGTAAGCCATTGGAATTTCAAGCTGAAGATAGGGTTATGTTAAAAGTATCGCCATGGAAAGGGGTGATACGTTTTGGCAAACGAGGGAAGATAAATCCTCGTTTTATTGGACCTTTCAAAATCCTTGCTAAAGTGGGAACTGTTGCATATCGACTTGAACTCCCAGAGCAACTAAGTCAGTTTCATAGTACTTTTCACGTTTCCAATTTGAAGAAGTGTTTCTCTGACGAACCCCTAGCTATTCCGTTAGATGAAATCCAGATTGATGACTAGTTTAATTTCATTGAAGAACCGGTTGAAATCATGGATCGAGAAGTTAAATGACTAAAGCAAAGCCGCATCCCAATTGTGAAAGTCCGTTGGAACTCAAGACGAGGTCCTGAAACCGGAGTCAAAGATCTTTTTGGCTGTGAGGTTTGCACCATGATGTCCCCCGGTGGGTCCATTGTGGCAAGCTTCGAGAATGTCGAGAGCTTCCTTGCCGTGCACACATCGCCTGATCACTTGATCCGCACATATTTTAAACAAGAAGGGGTCGTCCCAGAAATAGTGTTTAACATCTTTGAAAAACTTGTTTTTCTGCTGGGTCGACATGCCCTTCACAATGAATCCACCCGCGTGGTAATTTGCAAAGTCGGCAAACCACGGGGTTCATAGAATCTCCAGAAAGGTCAACATTATTTAAAGTCTCAAGAGAAAAACTTTCATTTATCTCTTTCAGGATCATTGACGTTTTCATACGGTTTTCCCAAACTGGACAATGATCCTTGCTTTTTTTTTTTAGGCTGCGAAGGTTCTCGGCTCCTTTAGTATCAATAACTTTGAAGTTCAAAATCTCGGAGAGGAGAACCCATCGGAGGCAATTCGCCTTCGCAATCCTTTTTTGCAAAGAGATACTTAAGGGGCGGAATGGTCCGTATTCCACTATGCTTTGGTTCATGATGAGGTAAGACCTGAATTTATCGAAGCATACACAACTATGGTAAGTAACTCTTTTTCAGTAGTAGTGTAGTTCGTTGTGCTTCAATAAAGGTCTTTACTAGCATAGTGGATAGGCGAACATGTTTCTCATGACGTTGACCCCAAAACTGGCACCTATGGCGTAAATCGCTTGCATCGCACATTAGCTCAAAGGGAAGGTTACCGTTTGGAGCATCAAGATTGGAGCTTCCGTAGTCTATCTTTCAACTGTTTGAAAGCTCGAATGCAGTCATCGGAAATGATGAAATGGAGTATTATCTCAAGGAGATGGGTCATTGGACGCGGATATTTTTGGAAATCCTGATGAAACCAGCCGGTAAAAAACCGGCTTTGACGAGAAAACTCCTAATTCCTCTTTGACGGTGGTGGGATGAGGTAATTTTGAATGACAATCGATTTTGGCTTTGTCAACCTCAATCAATTTTTTAGAAATGTATGGCGATGGACAATGCCCTTCTCTTGACCCATAAAATGGCTCTTCTCCCAGTTATGACTTAAGTTGTGTCTTCACACCTTTGAAGCATGTGGTCTAAACGGGAGATGGCAGTTTTGGAAAAGAATGTTCCTCCAAAGACGAGATAGTCGTCCATAAAGAATTCCATCGTCTTCTCAACCATTGTCATGAAAGATTGCTATAATTAACATCGTTGAAACGTTGCCTGGAGCATGGCATAAGCCGAAAGGGAATGCGGACGGTAGGCAAACGTTTCTCCGTCATGGGCAAGTAAAAGTAGTCTTTTTTGATCACGGGGGTCAATGGGATTTGGAAATAACCGGAGAAACCATCGAGGAAACAGTAGTATTAATTCCCCCGCTAATCTCTCAAGCATTTTGGTCCATGAACGGTAGAGGGATGGGGTCTTTGCCGGGTGGCTTCATTTAATTACGATAGTCAAGCATACCCGCCATCCGGTAAAACAAACGAGTTGGAACACTCGTTTTTCCTCGTTCACAACCACAGTCATTACTCTTCTTTGGTACCACAATGTCATCGGGCTACCCAGGGACTGGTCGAGATAGGGTAAATCAATCCAGCTTCGAGAAGTTTTTCATCTTCCTTTTTAATAACATCGTTGGATTTTTGGATTTATCTTCTTGATGTTGGTCCGTGGTGCTTAGTCTTATTCCTTAAGATCTTGGTGGGTAAATATTCCGGGTTGATACCCTGTATGTCAGAAAGTTCCAAGCGAGAGCTCGTTGTGGGACTTTAGCACCTTTATGCGAGCGGTTTTTTCTCAATATCCATCTCTTTAAGGCAATAATGACGGGCAACTTGTTGTCGCCCTCCAAAAAATGGCATAATAGAGATGGGGAGGCAGTTCATTGAGTTACAACCTCAGTAGTTCATCACGGAGTTCAAATGGATTTAGTTTCACAGAGCTCGAGCTCTTTTCCTACCTCCAGCAATATATTGTTTATGTTTGGAGTGGGGGTTGTGGTTCACTATTCAGATGGCTTCTTGATTAGAATGTCACCTCTCAGGATAATAGTAGAATGGGATTATATGCTGGACAATCCGGATCATCTGCTTAGACCAAGGACGAGTCGACTTCTTCGAGAAGGCAGAATCACTATCCCAAATGGAGTCTAGGCGTAGGAGAAGAAGTAGAAAACAATTGGATCATGATTCGGAGTGGAATTTACACTCGCGTTTATATCAGTAAAACCATGAATTCTTGAGATTATTACTCACAAGCCATATCAATGACGTCAATCTTGTTTGCGTCATGTGAGTGTTAATGGACGAGTATCTCGAAGTTTGATTCAAATTGTAAGTGATGGCTTTCACTTCAATTAAGTGTTAATTCAACCTTGTGCACATCAATCAAAGCACGACCGGTTTTTACAGAAGCCACCTCCCGAGGAATTAAGGGGGACTCGAGGTTCTGGCTCAAAAATCTACAACACACAAAAAGCGGATGGAAAGTGAAATAACACCAACTTTAACGGAGATGTCTTTTTGCCCAATTTCCCTCATTGGTTTTCGAAATTGATCGTGCAAGTCGGAGTGTCATGCAAGTTGAGTAAGATCAGGAGTGAAAGCTTTTTCAGACTGAAAAGCTTTAGATTAATGCTAGCACGAGATCGGTAATGCCTAGCATTCCATCCATCCCTGAGAAATTCACAAGGAATCAGGAACTTGCCGGGGTCTCCAGTTTTGGGGTAAACTTGTTCAAGATGACCGCCGATAAAATGTTCATTCATCGAAGTTCGAGGCAAATGACATGGTTCATTGGAAGTTCGAGCCCACTCAGTTAAGTTTTCTTTATTCCCAAGTAAGGTCTTAGAGTCGAGGCGAATTTGGGCATCAAAACCAGAGCATCCGTAAAGCTCAATTCGAAACTCATCCTCTATGAAAGATTCATAGATATTTGTCGATTTGTTCTTAGCTTGATTAAGGTCCTTTTCATTATCACGCCGCGAAGGAATATGGGAAGAGAAACTGGAGGGTTTAGTATTTGGTTACGGGAGCAACAACAGGAGCAACAATGGGCTCAGGGTTTGGATTACGAGACTGAATTTGAACAACAGGAGGTTGGACGTCTTCGGTGCTTCCGTTATTAGCAGGAGGCACATCGTGTCACCTTTGTCTCTCGGTGTCATGATTAACTGTTTTCAGGTCCTTGGATGGTCAACAACCACTTCGGGTATGTGTTACCTTTTTAATTCTTTTCCCTTTTGGGTTGGTACACAGTGTTACCAGGAAGAGCTCCAAGAACCGGAAGTAGAAGTGTATTAGCAGTAAACAAATTTTGAAAGCATGTCAGTAAATTTGCATTTGGGATTTGCGGTTTTTTTACTTGGTTTTGCATGTTTCTCAACACTGCATCAATTGGCCGTGTAATATCTATTCAAAATCTGTTTTTGACACACCGTGTGTCTGAGGAACGGGGGCTGATAAGCTGGAGTGATGGAATGGGTCTATGAAGTTGAGTCTGACTGAAATTGGACTGATTAAATTTCCACCTCTGTTTTTGTTGAATTTACTCTCCGGTTTTGGTTAAAGTTATATTTCCCCGATTGATATTGTTTAGCATTATTAGCTTGTGAGTTCTGACGGGGTGGTAAAACGGAGGTCTAATTGTTTTGAAACCATTTTGATGTCGGAAATTGGAGCTTACTTGGGTGTAATTAGCTGCGGCCGGATTGTGACACATAACTCATTAATGGTGTCACGTTATCGAGCCATGACGTGGCTGGACAGTTTGGTGAGAATGGGCACCACCACAAGTAACACACTTAGCTCAACTGCTTTGACAGCGTGCAGGAGTGGTAGCTGGAGCAGGAAGCTGGTTCTTACTTGTTATGAGCAATGCTCGGACTATATCCTTTAGTTCAGCAACTTCGATGAAACAGCTTGGGTGGAAGAGTTGTTCTTACCTTGGCAAACAACTGCCTTGGCTGTGTTTGTCGAACCTTGGACTTGCTCTCGATGATTTTTAAACATTCGCGAGGCATTTTGTCCCAAAAAGTTTCAACCTGTGCGGAGTTCAATGGAATCTTGATCATTAATGTTTCAAGCATTATAGAATGTATTCAAGTTGATGCAATTCTGAAGAATCCATGATGTGGAACATGACCTAGTAGATCATTGAAACGATCCCAAGCCTAATAAAAGTGATCATCGAACTTTGCTGAATTCTGGTGATCTCATTGCGAAGATTCGTCGTTTAGAAGGAGGGAAAAAACTGGTTGATGAATTTGGATACTAGATCGTCCCCCCAAAAAGTTTCTTGAATGGATCGAGGGGGTTCTTTTTCTTAGCCATACTTCGGGCTGCTTCCCTCGATAGAGAATGGAAAAAGCATTTTTATAAGCTTAATAGTAGTAATTGGATCATTGGGGACCCTCATTGTGGAGGTGATCTTGTTGTAGTAATCGGATATAGTGCATGGGGTTTCTTTGTCATGACGAAGAACTGTTTTGTTCTGGACAAGATTGATTACCCATGCTTCAGCTCGTAATTGTTGCACAAATTATCAGGAACAGGATTGCGTCTCGTAACCCTCGGTGGGTGCTGGAGCAATGGAGCATAGTTCGAGTGTCTGCCATTGGCTATTACAGTTGGATCTTCCTGAATGGGTATTCTATACAGAAGAGGTTCGATAACAAAACTGGCGGTCCTTCTTGTGGCGGTGGTCGCTGCTCTCGGGACTGAGATCGAGTGGCATGCACAAAATGGAAATAAATAAATAAATAAGTTACACTATTTTTTTTTTTTGGATTTTTGGATTTAAATATATTACAGTCTATTTTAAACGGACAAGAGATAGACAACTTAAGCCAAATAATCAATCTTACTTCACGGTAGCTCTCAGAATGAAAAACGCACAGGTGAGCGGAGGAGTAGGAATAGCGCGAAGCTTATTTCTCCTTTTGGGTCGTAGTTCCTAGGAACAACCCTCCTTAAACTCACTTTATAGTTTGTTAATCAGAATGAGGTGAGCCGTATATCGTAAGTGACACAGAAGGCAAGTTTTAAAATCTTTAGTTCGATTGGGAACTCAGCAGTTCACCGGAACTTATTGTGATAATACCTCAGTAGAGAATATTATATTTTGGTATTTTTACCAATTAGTGATTTTTAATTTTTATGGACAATTTTTTTATTTTTTTGATTTTTTTTTTTTTGGTTTTTTTTTTTTTTTTTTTTTTTTTTTTTTTTTTATATGATATGTACTAATAAAAAGAAAAGAAAAATATTTTTGTGTTTTATATTTTTTTTTTTTTTTTTTTTTTTTTTTTTTTTATATGATATATTAATAATAAGATAAGTTCAGATCAAAGTCGGATAGAAATCGTAGCAAATGCCTCCCCGGCAGCGGCGCCAAAAATTGATTCGTCTTAAAGTACGTATATATATAAAATATATAAGAATCAAATCAATGATAAAAAGATTCCGGAAGAGATATTCCCGGGTCGTATGTCCCAACGAGGCTGCAATTGAAATTTATCCTGGTTTGATGAGAAATTGAATGATAGAGAAACTGATATGATTATAACTAAAATTAATTAAATAAAACCTAATTTAATCTACGGGAAACAAGTATAGGAAATGGGGATCTTAAAACTTACGGGATACAAAATTAGTTATAAGGAAATCCTAAAATTAAATCTAAATTAAATACGGGGAACAGAATAAGGTATCGGGAACCCTAAATACTAAAAATTTTAGAAAATAAATGCTAAATTAAATTAAAAATCAAAATTAAATTCTAATTAACTTAATTTGAAAAATAAAGAAAACTAGAACTAAAACGGAGGTCGTTTGAATGTAAAACGAAAAGAAACGGTAAAACTTACCCGGTAAAAACGGGTCTAAAACTGAAATTTAAGAAAAATAAAGCCTATACTAAATTTTAGATTTTTCCTAGACACTAAATGACAAAAGAAAATTTTGTAAAAAAGAAAAATATTTTTTTATTAATTTTTAGATTTTTTATGATTTTTTAAAGATTAAAAACTAATTAAAACTAAGAAAATAGAAAAAGACAAAAAATTAAAGTTATAAAAATTCTGAAAAAATAAAATTAAATAAAGAAAAAGTTAACAATTCTAAAAATATAAAAATGCCCAAAAGTTATATTTTTATAAAAAGTAATTAAACTAATTAAATTTTAACCTAAATTAATTAATTAAATTAAATAAACTAACTAAGGCTAACTGTTGTTAAAACTAAAGGATTAACAGAGAAAGGCAACAAGGACAAACGGGGTAACAGCAAACTGACAAGGGGGAGTAACAGTTGTAACTTTAAAAGATGAATTTACACAAACAGTCCCTGAAAGAGAACCCCGATCACAAGCTTAGTCCTAAATGCTTATTATCAAAAAGCTATAAAAGAAAAGTTGTAAAGGGGCTTTTGGGGAGTAACTTTTGTAAAAGGGGCATAAGCTGAAGGGCTCACAATAAGCCAGAAAAGTGGCTTTTTAAAGCTGCAGTGGCTAAATAAGCTTAACAGCTTATTTAGCTTTTCTTTTGGGGCTTAAGGCTGCAAGATAAGCTAACAACTATGGGAAATAGAGACTTAGATTAAGGGAGTCTAAATAAGCTAAGGATTTCTAAAATAAGCTGGAATACAATAAGCTATATCTAAACAGTTTTATATAAAAGACAGAAAAAGAGGGACTTTAAGGCTATATTAAGCTATTTAAATAAGCTAACTAGTTGAAATAAGCTGCTAAACCTAATAATGATACCTATAATCTATATTAAGAAACAATAAAAACCTAATGCTTAGTTTTGAATAAGCTAGAAAAAAGGGGCTAAAGCCTGGTGCTCAGCACCAGGGGAATTAAGGCAGTGGGCTTAAGGCTTATTTGGGTTTATACAATAAGCTCTTAAGAGCTTATTGGCCAAAACCAAATACAAACAGATTAAAAGGGGTAGTAAAAGAGCTTATTTTCAAAAGTTGAGAGCTTAGGAAACAATTTAGGCTGCTGATATTGTGTCTTAAACTTGAGGGTTCTAAAAATTTTGCACAGCCAAATTTTGACTTAAGCTTGGTCAAACTAAAGGGACAGAACAAGGTGGGTTTTATTTGGCTAGAAACACAACAAAGAGCACAACAAAAGGTGTGCTTAAGCTGCTTATGCAGCTTAAGCTATTTAGCTCAATTTGGGTTTATAGTTTTTTGACAGAAAATTAAAGGGTTCTAAAAACTTATTTTTAACAAAAAATTATGATAAAACTTGGCCTAATAAAGCCCACACACTCAGCCAAAGATGGCTGAGTGTGTTTGACCCATGGTTAACCCCAAATGACCCATTTTGACAGCAATGCCAAACACCCCCTTAAATATAAAAAACGAATTTTTTTTACTGAGTTTGGTTAAATAAGGCAGAGATAAGGGCTAGAAGTGGATTTATATAACTTTTAACATATGTTTAATCAATTCAAACAGAATTAAGCTACTTAAATGATGCTTGAAATTTTGACAATTGGAATAACACAAGAAAATTCTTAACTTTGATTAAAACTGAAAGATTACAACATAAAGCTTTAAAAAACAACTGAGTTACACTTAGTTTATTAAAAGAAAGACTTGGAAATAAAATTAAGCTAGAAAATATAAAAAATGGTGTGTTGAGTCTCGGCTTGGTCTCTCTTCTTTTATAGAGGCTCAAAGCCCTTGGGCTGTGTTTGTTGCGAGTGTAGAAAGGCTCAGCACATAATTCCCAGCCTTTGGATCACATTACAACTCATCTCAACCATTGAAGGGGGCTCGGGTTGTGTGAATTTGGCAGGGAAGGGGTTATAGGGGCACTAGGTTTGTGGGAAGTGGTGAGAGTGAGCTGTGGAGTACTTGGGAGGTGGTTTGGGTAGAAAAACCGTGGGGAATGGGGTGGTTTGGGTTTTGGCGGGTACGGGGTGTACAGGGCAAGTGGTGCAGGTTTAAACGTAAAGGTTGGGGAAGAGGCAAGTTTAGTCCCCCATGTTTCTTCTCTTTTCATTTTATTTTGGCCGGGTTTTTAGTTATAAATGGGGTTTGGGAAATAACAAAAATGGCCCTTGTGGTTTATAACTAAAAGGAAACAAAGAAGGTTTTGGTTATGGCAAAAATGGCCCCTGCTGTTTTATAAAAAGGGTTTAAGAAAGGTTTTGGAAAATTGCATTTTCAGCCCTTGTGTTTTATGACTAAAAGAATAAAAGAGGTTTTGATAAATTGCAAAAATGGTCCCTCTGGTTTATTTTTTTCATTTTTAATTATAAAACAAAGTTTTAAAATTTACATTTTTGGTCCTTGTGTTTTATAAAAAAGGTGTATTGGGCTTTTGTTGGGCTTGGGCTTGTATTGGGCCCACTGGGTTTGGGCTTGTATTGGGCCCACTGGGTTTGGGTTTGGGCCCAATAAGGTACAGGTTTGGTTATTGGGCTTTTTCAAGCCCAATAAGGTTATGGAGTGGGGTTTGTGTGTACAATGGCTGAGATTGGCTGTAACTGGGGCTGGATCGGGCCTTCAAGTACTTCCAGTCATTTGTCAATTGCACACACATGGTGTTGAAAATGTTTGAGGGCCCATTTGGTCTTCACAAGTCTTATAGATATACTTATGGGCTTTCCCGGCCCATCAGATGGGTTTTGAATGAAACCCACAGTTCTTCAGTCCGGTCCGGTTTGACTGCGGGGGATGTTTCTTTCAGTATTGACTCTGACTTTGTCATTTTTGGACTCTGGCCTTGATTTTGCACAGTCTTTTCCATTCCATGCTCAGTTTTGTCATTTTGGCTTGGTTTTCTGTCTTTTTGATGATATCCACTTCCTGCACAATACAAATGCAAAACAAACATATATTTGGCAGTTTTTGTCTGTTTTTAGTCATTTAAGCTCGTTTTTAGAGGTAAAAGATATGTGTAATTAAGCACTTATCAGGCACCCTAAGCTTAAGTAACTGTTTCCCTAGCATTGTAGCTTATTTTGCAGCTTAAATCCCTAAAAAGAAAAGAAAAATAAGCCTTAAGCTATTAAGCCACTGTCAGTCCAAAAGCTTACTTTTCTGGCTTATTTAGTTAATTTCAGCACTTAGTGCTTTTAGGAAAAATGTTGCCATTAAGCCCCTCTATAAGTTTCCTGTTTTGACTTTTAGCTAATAAGCAATTTGGACCCACCTTGCAATCGGGGTCCACCTCAGGGACCACTTGTGTAATTCTCTCTTTTGTAGTTACCTTTGTTAGTCCCTATAGTTAGTTAGCCTGTTACTCTGTTAGTCCTTGTGTCCTTTCACTGTTAGTCCCTAGTAGTTAACAGCAGTTAGTTTATTTAATTTAAATAATTAATTTAGGTTAAAATCTAATTAGTTTAATTACTTTTTATATAAACAGTAAAATTTGGGCATTTAATTTGGGCATTTTATATTTTTAGATTTGTTACATTTTTCTTTATTTAATTTTTTTTTTTCAGAATTTTATAACTTTTTATTTTTTGTCTCTTTTTCTATTTCTTAGTTTTAATAGTTTTTTAATCTTTAAAATTCATAAAAATCCTAAAATAATAAATAAAATATTTTTCTTTTTTGTAAAATTTACTTTTGTCATTTTAGTGTCTAGGAAAATATAAAATCTAGTGTAGGTTTAATTTTCTTAAATTTCAGTATTAGACCCGTTTTTACGGGTGTTGCATTTTACCGTTTCTTTTTGTTTTACATTCAAACGACCTCCGTTTTAGTTCTAGTTTTCTTTATTTTTCAAATTAAGTTAATTAGAATTTAATTTTGATTTTTTAATTTAATTTTAGCATTTATTTCTTGATTTTAGTATTAGGTTTCCCGATACCGATTCTGTTCCCCGTATTTTAGTGAGATTTAATTTTAGGATTCCGCCAATTATTAATTATGCTTCCCGTAGTTTAAGTTTATCCATATTAATAATTTTTGTTTTCCGTTAGTTTTTAAAGATCCCATTTCCTTTTTGCTTGTTTTTTCCCCATAGATATAATTAAGTTTTATTTAATTTATTTTAGCATGTTTTATCTGTGGAAGTTTTGATCACATTCAATACAGCTGTCCTAACCAACAGAGGAAAAGAATAGTAAGTGGAAATAATTATAACAAAATAGATAATGACTACTATTCTAAAACCTCTCATCCGAGTGCACACAAACAACATATGGCTCAAAGAGCAGTCTTAATGAAGACTGGCCTAAAATCTTTTAATTCTGCCAGGCCTGTTAATACTGTTAGGTCTGTTAACATTGGTAGACCTTTTAGTACTGCAAGGTCTTTTAATACTGTTAGGCCTTTTTATACTGCTCACCCCAAATCAACAATTCATTGTGCTAGACCAAGGATAAACTTTCAAAATCAAGCACAATCAACTGTTCACATGCCCTTTTACAAGAGAACATCATTAACAAAAAGGTGTTTTAATCAAAGGTTTAATAATGGTAGGCCATTTAGATCAACTGTTAATACTGTCAGGGCAAGGGGATTTAATGCTGTTAAGCCCTCAGCATGTTGGGTTTGGACACCCATCAAACCCAATGGTGCATCACTGGTTTTCAACAAATATAATTACATTGATGCACAAGGCAGATCCAAGTCAGTAATGGCTTGGGTCCCCAAAGAAAACTAACCTCATAAGTTGTTTTGTGCAGAGCAATTCACAACTAAATGATAAAGGATTTGTTGATAGTGGATGCTCAAGGCACATGACTAGAAACATAGCCCATCTTTCAGATTTCAAATACTTTGATGGAGGTTATGTTACTTTCGGTGGAGGAGCCTATGGAGACAGAATTACTGGCAAAGTGGTTGCAGGAACATTTTCTAATGACTTTGCAGGTATACAAGGAGTTTCTGAGTCTAGTACATCTTCTCAACAAGATCAAGATAATCAAGATTGCATTGTAATGCCAATTTGGAAGGATGCTTCATATTTTGGTGATGCTGCACCAAGAACTGTTGCTGATGCTCAAATAGAAGAAATATATGGGTTTCAAGATGAGAATGATGCTACAGAAAAGTCTCATGATGATAGCAGTCTTAAGGATAATGGTACTGCTGATCAACAAGTTAATACTGCCAGACCAGAACTTAATACTGGTAGTAGAGAAGTTAGTACTGCTCTCCCTGAAGTTAATACTGCTACTCCTGAAGACTTGGTAGGACCTATTCCTGCATCTGAAGACTCACAAGTGGAGGACCAAGAATTCACAAAGATCACCCAATTGAGCATGTGATTGGTGATGTGCAGTCATCTGTTCAAATAAGAAGGATGAAAACTTCTTACTCTGAACAAGGATTTCTTAGTGTTATATATAAAGGAAAGACTCATCATGACCTTCATACATGTCTTTTTGCTTGTTTCCTCTCTCAGGAAGAACCAAAAATAGTTTCTAAAGCTCTTAGTGATCCAGCATGGGTAGAAGCTATGCAGGAGGAACTTCTATAGTTCAAACTGC
>BQNB010056031.1:9380-38835 GCA_026074375.1 Tanacetum coccineum
TTTAGTGAAGTGATCTAGATATTGAGGTTTGATAATTAAGAAGTAAGAGATGTAAGAGTAAAGAGAAGATAGAGTGTAGAAAAAGTTCATCGGGACATAAGTATTTATAGTGGTTCGGCTACAAGGACACCTTCCTTGCCCTACTCCACTCCCCGAGTCACCTACTCGAGAGTTCGTAAATACTAGTCACCAATCTCCTTTGTCCGGCGGAGAAGCCTCACAACGTTGTTTATGCCTTTTAACGGTACAAAGCTAAATATCGGATTCTTCACACGATAGAATCAACCCAACAACACTACACTTGATTTACAATGATGATGAATACAAATAAAACTACTAAATGATGTACAAGATTCAGCAATTTGATCTTGAAGATGCTATGGAGATACGAAACAAGATTCTTGGAACTTGATCGTCTCAAAAGAGGTGTTTGGAAATTTCTTGTTTGAAGAGAATTATCTACAAAATGCTAAAAGAAACTGTGTAAGAATAGAGAGAATGATTAGTAGATTAAAGAATTTAAGCTAGAAAAGGATGAGGAGATCGTGAGAAATGGCTTGGTATTTATAGCCAAAAATTCTACTGTAGCCCGGTTCTGCCGGTTCTATTGTAAAACAGAACCGGCCAGTATAGTCGAACAGAACCGGCGCACAGTAACACAATCTGAATTTTGATTTGCAAAATCTTGAGAGATCATGTGTAATCTTGTAAGATTACCCTAAGATATGCTGCAAATGATGATGTTATACATGATGTAAATAATGGTTTACATATTTTATTTGTAATTCAAAGTAATGGCAAAAATGAAAAGGTAATAACTTTAGTAATTTACTTTCATGTAGATTTTACTAATTGTTATCAACAAAACATGAAAAGATCATAAAATAAAATAAACGTTTTAATGGTTTATTTGTATTAACAGACCATTTATGTAATTTACCTTTAAAAGGTAAAATGGTCATCAATACACACAAAAAGACAAAAATGGCAACATTAAGGTACACATAAGTATTTTTTTTATTTGATGTTTATAAAAGTATTTTGTGACAAGTATAATGATTAATTAAATGATTAGTCCTTTTTATTAATATAAAGCAATTAGAAACTTTGGATATAATACACACTAAAAATTTGTTAAATTTTGATCCAGTAATGAATATAAATTTGATCAAGTAAAAGAATAGTACTCACTCCGTCTCAAAATAAGTGTTCAGTTTGAGTTTTTAGAATCAAATTGGTTCAACTTTAACATTAAATATATTTTGTTGTGTTATATATAATACTAGCAGAAAATTAAACCAATGAAAATTATTTAAAACTTAATTCATCCATATATTTTGCTTCAAGTATTATATAATATACAAAAAAATAGTTAATGTCAAAGTTGAACAAATTTAACTTTTAATATTCAAACTAGACACTTATTTTGAAACGAATATAATATTCTCACAAGATCAATTATAAAAAGAGATAAATGTACTTGGTTAGAAATAAAATAACTGTGACGCATATCATAAAAAGGAAAAACAATAGTTAGTAGAAAAAAAATCATACCTAAGGCTACTTTTATCGGTATGGTGACCCCCTCACATTTGCTTCCGTGAGCCTCTTGGTCACGAGTGAGGCCACTAAAATCAATCCGGGTCACGCGTGAGGTGATAAAAAAAGAAGACAATGGTGAGCCATGTGCTTTTTGGGCATTGTGAAGAAGGTGGGGCCAAGCTTTTCAAACGGTACTCTATATAAAAAAAAATTCCACTACCATTTTATTTGCCTATAAATACCTCTTAAACATCTAAATTTTTAAACACAACTTCAAAAAACATACTCTTTACTCCTCAATTTTCACACAAATCAAACAAATCCTATTATGGCTGCAAATTACGAACCAATAATGCTCCTAGACATTGAAGAGATACAAGCAGAAAGAGAAGAAAAAATCCAACGTGACTTTACTTTTTTTAGTCGAGCATTGTCTTTTTTTGTTTGTTTACCAAAACTAAAAGGGCAAAAGAGAACCAACATAAATTGTGACTACTATGGTGCTCATGAACGTTTAGTTGCAGCCTATTTTAGCGATAATCCGATGTTTCCGGCATCACTTTTTGAGGACAGGTTCTGAATGAGTCGATCACTTTTCACTGGTATTGTTGAAGAAGTAACTCTTCATTGTGCATTTTTTCATGAGAACGAAGATTGTACCGGAAAACTAGGAATTTCCCCATTGATCAAGTGCACATCAGCGATTCGTCAATTAGCATACGGCACCGTTCCTGACGCCCTTGATGAGTATTTGCAGATGGGTCACGCCACTTTCGTCAATGTGTTGAACATTTTTGTACGTCTATTATACAGATTTTTGGACCTGAGTTCTTACGAAAACTAACAATCACTGATGTTGAAAAGCTATATGCGTTTCACAAAAATAAACACGGGTTGCCAGGAATGCTAGGAAGTCTTGATTGTACATATTGGGCGTAGTTTGGCTGTCTAATCGCACACAAGGCGCAATATTGTAGACATGATCATGGTCCGGATCCATTCATTTTGTTGGAGGTTGTTGCATCACAAGACTTATGGATATGGGATGCTTTTTTTGGTGTTTCTGGGGCGAACAACGACATCAACGTTACACAACAATTCCCTTTACTCAACGATCTTAAAATGGGTAAAGCACCAGAGGTTCTGTTTGTGGCCAACGACGTAACTTACCCTTGGGGATATTATCTTTGTGACGGGATATATCCGGAATGGGTGCCATTTGTTAAGTCAGTTACAAATTTGGCCGATGATGACCACAAGCGATTACGGTATAAGGCAATGCATGAAGCGGCCAGAAAAGATGTTGAACGGGCATTTGGTGTTCTAAAGAAGAAATGAGCTATATTAGCCACTCCTGCACGGGCGTATATCAAAGAGAAATTAGCAAATATTATGTATACATGCATCATACTACATAATATGATTATAAAAGACTCTAAGGAGGCGATATCTTCCGAATGGTATCCGGAGGAAGAACATCAACCTGACGACCTCATACAATCCGATGAACAAAGGTATAGAATTATGAGGTACATCAAATCGTTAAAAGCACATTAAATGCTCAAAGTGGATTTAATCGAACACGTCAATCGCAATCGCGATAATTAAGTTATGATGTTTTTAAAATTTTAATGTAATGTTTTTTAATTTTTAATGTAATGTTTTTTTAATTTTTAATATAATGTTTTTAATTTAAGAATAATAAAAGTTTTAGTTAAAAAAATTGGGTTTAATGGTGAGGGGTATTGTGATTGATAATAGTAAAGTATGAGAGATAGTGAGGGTAAAAAGTAGGAGAGAGAAAGGTGATGTGGCACTGATGTGTCCGACGAGGAAGGGTTTTTAATAGTGACTGATAAATGTAGCCTAATGTAGGTTATGCATCATTAAATCATGGATATCAAAGTGCACTGAAATAACTTCTCCTTCATAATCGTTCATGTGTTTTTCGTTTGATAAAGACAAAGTTAATAACGTGATGTGAATTATCTTTACACTATATGATAGAGGAGACCATGACACATCGTTACCACCTCATTACCTAGTCAATGATGACTCAGACATGACATATATCATATAGATGATAACTTCTGGATATACAATTCGAATATTTATGATGACATATTTTGAATATTGAACTTATCAAGTGACTAGATCTTTGATTTTACCTACAATTTAGAGATATCATATCATGATGACATATTTTGAATATTGAACTTATATTTTTGATTTTACCTAAAATTTAGAGATATCATATCATCTAAAATTATCTCATATTATCTACAAACATCACAAACAGATCATTTAATGACCATATGCATATGCATCAATGTATTTAGTCAGTACACGATAAAAGAATGAGCACAAGATCTCAAAAGATATCTATTGATCGAGTATAGAGGATGAGGCAGAAACAAAAGAAACAATGTAAATGGAGGAATAAATGGTGGAAACATGTGCATGTTTGCTTTGCTTCCTTAGTGATCAATGACTATACTTTTCAAGGTTTCTGGTGACACGTATATATGCATTTGAATAATTCAGGTCACCCCTAGCACATTTTCAATCTCTATGAGAAATGAAACAAGAGTCTTTTGAGAGAACTTGAGTGGCTGGAGAGGGTTGTGCTTTGCATCACTGGGTCCATGATGATTATCTTTAATACCAAACAATAGCTTAGTGTTTCTAATAGCATATGTATTGACCCGATTTCTACCTAAGTGTAAGGAAGGCTTCTTTCTTTACACCCTTTATCCTTACATTTCTTTTTAATTCTTCAACCCCTTCAATGCTAACCGAGACTTTATAACTAACACTTTCTTGGGTTTGTTCCAGTGCTAGCTCTGTCTCAGTCGGCATTATTCCCTTTTCGCACTTTACTCCTTTTTATATCATACCTAAGGACTTTCTAATCTAACTATTAGAATGTACCTGGGTAGATCCCTCTGGTTCTAGCTGGATCATAGGAACGAATACCTAATCTTAACCACATTATAACTCTAATTATTTACATGGTCAGTCTTTGGGTACTATTCTCATTGCCTTAAAACCATTGAAAAACTCAATCAAGGTACTTGTGAAATAAGTCAAAACATTTGTACCTCGATTGTTTTTGCTTTTTTAGAAATGCTCCCCCTCCACACGTGCGTCAATATTCAAAAACTTTTAGCACATGAAAGGTGAAGCTCGCACTTAAGTCCTTAAGATCACATCTTTAGCCATATATTTTAATCACATTTCCCCCCTTATCAAAAATGTCAAATCTCTTGATATTTTGGATATCAATTGATTCAAATATGTTTTGAAAACTGTTTGGGGAGAGAAATGTTCCTGTTAGTGCAAATATTACGGTATTTAATCTACACATTCTCGTTTGTTTTGATAATGACAAAATTGTGACTTGTAATACATATCGTTAAATGTACAAGTTACTCGTAATCATATTTCGTCTCAACATACATCAACATCTATCGACGTCTCGTATCCTCGTATGTTACAACACAGGTTCGTACATGTTTGTTATGTTGCATTATGATCAAACCTCATTTCACAATTTGCATATTTTTAAACAGAAGTAACTTACTTTTTAAGTATATACATATTTTACTTAACCAAATTTCTTTAAAAGGAAAATGCTTGTAATATTTACCTTATCCATGACATCACCATATCTTTAAATATCTTAGCAAATCTAGATAAAATCCACCAAGATTACATATGATCTTTCAAGATTTTACAAATCTAAACTTAGATTGTATTACTGTAGGCCGGTGCCCTTGCTTTTGGCTGTCGGTTCCCTTCTTCAATAGCACTGGCGGAACCGGGCTATAATAGACTTTTAGCCTATAAATACCAAGCTATTTCTCACCATTTGAGTACACCTTTCACACACTTTTTCTCTGCATTTCTCACTCATTTAGATCTGTAGCAATAGTCATTAAATACCCTTATTCTCATGTGATCATAATGTTTCTAACATTCATCTTGTTGTAAGCATACTCTTATGATGATCTAACCAAAGCAAGCCTTGAAGATCTTGCCATTTCCATCCACCACCAAACATACCCATATGAAGATCTACAAGAATGAAGATCTTATCATCTACATCCATTTAAAGGCTTCTCATCAATGGAAGTTAATTTAGATTAGGCATTCATATCCATTAGACACACTTATCGTGGATCATCATTCTATACTCATTTGTATCATCTCTTTGTATCATTTGATTTAGACTAGATGGTTTATGTGTTTGTGCCATAAAACACAAGGTTTGTTATGTTGGGCCATAAAACATAACGGGGTTTTGGGTTGGTTCTACCCTTTGTGTAAGAACCCGGTATTTAGCTTTGTACCGGATAAAGTGTAAGCGACGATGGGTTGGTTCTACCTTTGTTAGGACTCGGTATTTAGCTTTGTACCGGATAAAGTGTAAGCGAAGTTGTGTAAGGTTTTCTCCGCCGAGAAGGGAGTTTGTTGATCTAGTGAAGTAACTCTCGAGTTGGGTACTCGGGGAGTGGAGTAGGGCGGAGAGGAGCTCCGTGACCGAACCACTATAAATCATCGCGTTCGGTTTGCTTTCTCTTTTACATATCACTATCTCTTTACTCGTTAATTATGTTTATGTTGTGGCTAGATGTTTATGATTGTGTTGTGACAACTTGCTTTATATATGCTTTCCATTTTACATATAGTCATAGACTATAATCGATACTTTTCATAATAAGTCGCGATTGTTCGGATATTTGATACGAAAGTTTTAAATTTTAATCGGAAACGTATTCACCCCCCTCTACGTTTTCCACATGTAGGACTCTGAAACCCAACCCAGTTTTGATTAGAACACATCCAACGACCCCAAATGTGCAGACACCTTTACAGAATAAACGAAGAGGCTGAAATTAGCAACAAAAAAATGGATAGGATACGTACAAAAACAAAAGATGGTCATAAAAGAAGTTACCATTGCTTTATGAGTTTCACGTGTTGCCATGAGCGAATTACTTGTTGCTTGACCTTAGAAGACATCTTATGCTTTCCACTACATCCCAATTTTTTCCCTTCCTTCGTTCTTTTCTATTTTCTGGTATCTTTGTTTTTTGGTTCTTTGATGACATTTTTTTCCTATTCATTGCTGCAGAGTGCTGGGATGCTACAATCAGACTCGATGTCCATTTTATCAGGTTGTTGATTGTATGGAAATTTTGTAACCACCACATCTTCCTGCTAAAAGTTTTAAACAGTAAGATTCGTGAAATTGAAAGGTCGACTCATTTTTTAGACAAATGTACAAAAACACATTTCATTTGTAGATTTGCTTTTTTGAGTTTTACCACTTTTGAAACAGGTTTCTTTGTTTCATCCCAACTTGACCCATGATACTTTTTCTTTTTAGTAAACATACAAAACAAATTAGGAAAACACTTTAGTAAAAAAAGCTCCATTCCCATCACGATGCAAATAATCGCATCCTTGCCCAAATACACCCAAACACGTGCAGAACACGTAAATGAAAGTCTCGTAGATACCCTAAATTTGCATAACCTAAACAAACTATAAGATTCAAATGCAAACTAAACTACTTTAAACTCCAACTAAAAGTGTAGACTGTAATAACCAAATTCGCTGTTATTACGACCTACCTCATTTCATGCAAGAAGAGCGTTCCTCATTCCAACATCGGCTATTCATGGACCCGTCATCTTCCCTACCCTGCACTGCAAAAAATACACAATTCAGAAATCAAGACTAAAGATGATACAAAACACACAATAATATCAACTTACAAACAAAAAAAGACCTTGAACCGATCCCATCTCCTTATCAACTTTGATTCAAATTCAAAACAAAGCCCATCAAACTCCTCATCTTTCCTATAACAAAAGAGTAAAATCACAGTTAAATGTAAAACTGAAACCCGCAAAAGAAATCTATTATAAAAAATAATGGGTGACACATTTTTTAGTTATTGCTCAGACCTTATGTAGTTCCATTTCGAATTCAATAACCCAAAACGTAAATGTATCCGCTAACGACCTAATTTCACCTATATCTTAGCTTTAATCGATTTAACAACTAACTTCTTGATTTAAATTCAATTAAACCATAAATTGAGAAATTACCTCCATTGAATGATAACTCCTTGATCCTAATATAAGGAAAACATAAGAGTTAATTAAAACCCCCAAAAATAATAAAATTAAAAACCCTAAAAAATGAGAACAATCAAAAGATAAATCTTACCAAAATAAAGAATCTAATTTCATTTGACGAACAAATAACCTTAATCGTTTTGATAATTTATTCATGATCAATCGTCTAATTTTGGGGTTTTGTTTGGTTAGGGTTTGATATAAATCTTGTGTGTGTACCTAGGGTCAATGTTTATGTGTGTGAGGTGAGGGGGATGGGGTGGTGGTGGTAGTGGTGGTGGTGGTGGAAAATGATGTGTGTTTTTTTATTTGTGTTTGTGTGTGTTTTTGATAAATCTTTGCTAATTTTAGGGGATATAACTAGTTGAATCCATTGCCAATTTGTCTACAAAAGTACAAGTAAATCAATGTAAAAAGACCAAAAAGACCCGTCGCCCTAACTATAAGTCGCCCATAAGGATAAGTTGCCCAAATTATATATTTTGTACTTTAATAATTAAATAAGAGACACATGGCGTGTTGTGGTGAGGTTGCCCCAACGCACAGTCGCCTTGGACTCTTTTGGCTTAAAAATGTTTTTTTGGGGGAGAAGGTGACTAGCACCTATGAACTCGGACCTTTTACAGAATTTTCCCATATAACAAAGGTTGTTTGTGATTTCGATTCAAGAAAGTGCAACAAAAGGTGTTTGTGAGACGTGAAGTAAAGACTAGCATCTTGGTGTATTCGTTTGACGTGTTGTGTGAGCAATTGTAGAGGTGACAACTTAATCACTAAGTTCCAAGACAAGATTCTCGTTGATTGATTTATGTCATTCAACTTAAAGGTTAGTGTTTCTTTTCTTTATACGTGTGTTAATCATAGACATCAAACTAGATCCATCCGCTGCGTACTCATAATAACTGGTTTACTAGTTTGTAAAATCTCAACACAACATACACAAATAAACCAAAACTCATCATCTTCACACATACCTTCATTCCTCATAGCATACTAACAACTGTGTAAAATGAACTTGAATGTTTGTTTACATGTTGTTTTAATATTTGTTGGTGGATTATAATGAGTGAAGATGATGAAGATGGGTCTTAATGCTTTTTAATTATAAAGATAAAGAATTTTTGTTTACGAGGCCTTCAAACCCGTGTGCTGCACACGGGATGACTCTACTTCTTGATTGCGTAGTGTTGTATGTAATTGATTGTTGCGCAATGGTATGTTGATCATTAAGTTTGGTCGTGTACTTTTTTTTAATGTTAATCTACATAGCCTTATTTTATAGTGTAAACATTGTTCCGTTACCATTTTAGGTATAATGTTATTATGAATAATGCATGGCGGCCCTTTTCATTGTGCGTTGTGCGGCTCAAACTTGTGATTGTGTATGTGGTTTGTAAGTTTAGGGCTACTGTTTTCACCGGATTATTGTAAGTTTATATTCTTGAAGTTTATGGGCGAGTTTTCGGTTTAGATTTCACGATGGCTATTTATTTTAAAGACTGTTAGCATAAAGCAAAAGTTCCTTGCAGAGACCATTATCAACGAAGATGGATACCCTGTTTATCGTCGTAGGGATAAGTTATGCGTAATGTTTATGAAATAAACCATAAGCCGACTATATAAACAATCACCCCGTGTGCAAAACATTGCACACAACCCGAGGCATTCGGACCCGTGCGTTGCACACGGGTTGTGCCTAATTGTTGATTGCGTAAAAGTTTCTGTGAAATTTAATGAGTAATTATGAGGGTGCATCTAATTGAAACGGGCCGCAAAATGTTTAGCTAAATAGTTATAAAATAATTTGAGTTATAAGTTGTGAAGATTAAATGCATACGGCTTTTTCAAAATAACATTTAACAAAAGAACAATAATAATCAAGCAATTTCTTAAAGTGCGTGTCCTAGACCTAATGCTTATTTTCGAATGTACTACATTCAATGTTATTCTCAAGAAATTAGAAAATATTTGAAATGGAATAATATTGTTGCCGTGTACAATTAAAAATTGGTCAACTTTAGCAAACCAAATTGATAGTATTGACTACACCATTTGTGACTAAAAATTGCAAACTTTATGAGCTAATTAAAAGCTTTTATTTTGCAACATATGTTATTAGAATAAATAGATGAACAAAAGTGCTTGTGATCTTCTGTCTTCTTATAGGCGAGTATATACCACTTTTTTAATCTAGCTGCGCATTCTACTTGTGTACGTAACATTAGTGGTTCATTTGATGGAAGTGAGTAAATAAAGAAGCTACACATATGTCAACTTTAAAATCTCGATTCAAGTTTAGCATCCTCAAGAGAAATTATATGTGATGGAACAATTTTTTGTTCACATGCTACCAGATTTTGAACTAATGGGATCATGTATCTGCAGCTTATATATACTGATCTGGTGACTGCAACCTTTTTTATTGTGTATATAATTCTTGCTGGATATCATGATAGCATGGTGTCTGTTTATAAAGTAACTAATACATAAATAAATAGAGTTGTCAAACACGCAAAGCAAAGTTCATATCTGATCATTGCATTCCATCATAGAATAAGGATATTCAAATACTATGTCACTATCTGGTAAATTGCATTTTGTTAACTGTTGCATCTGACTTTCTTCTTCACTAATATGGGAAAAACATTATAACAGCTTAAGGTAGAGTGTGTGCAAACAATTCAGAAACTTTATTTAACAAATTTCATGTAGTTCTTTCAAGATACCAACTCATCTCAAACTTTTAGGTGGTAAATCATGTTCCTAGACTAAACATTGTGAATAATAAACTGTAACCGTAGTCCGTAGGTGTGAATATGATGATGGATTTTGATCTATTGCATCCAATTTTTGTTTCAAAATTGACCTTTGCAAGCCTTACTTGGATGCACAGGTTTAGTTTTAAAGTTCAAAACTGTCTCAACTACAACTACAACACACTCATAACTCCTTCCTCCCAAAGCCTTTCTTGTACAAAAGAACGCAGCTAAAGACGCAGTCTTACCCATTTCTGCTAGCAAAAAATTATACAGTTATTGATGATAACACAAAGGCTTCAAGTTCAAGTAGCAAGTAGCAACTTGCACACGGGTTGTATGTAGTTGTTGCGTTGCACCCGACACACCGTTTCCATTTCCCCACAAAGATGCATCGTTTGGTGGAACCCATAAATCTAAAAATATAATAGTAACAAAGATAAAACACAATACACTGGTATGGAAAAGAGTGAAACATTGCTATGAACATGGCTACATGTTTTTCAACAGATGTAGCTGGAACAAATTCAGTCACATTTTTTTGTCGGACAAAAAGTCAGCCCACCCTTTCTGAAAGCATAATCAAATTGGTATATTTCACAACAGGATGATTCTCGTTACAGTTAAAATGTGTCGCTAAGTGAAAATTCATTAAGTCAAATCCTAACATGTGATTTGTTAAGCCTAAAGGGATCGATAAAACGTTGCCAAAGTGTGAAATAATCAACTTTTCTTTCTCTTCCTCATCTCCCTCGCTCAACCTTTTCCTTAACTGCAAGAGCTACATTCCACATCTTGTTGGAATTTCCAGGTTCTTCCATGTTCAAAACAAAAAGGAGGTGAATGCTTCTAGTTTTGACCACTTACGTTCAATTTCACACGCCAGCGTTTGTAATCTGCTAAGCTGCACAAAAAGTACATAATTGTTTGAAATGACGACTCCATCCGAACAAAATAAATCTTTTTTATATAAGATAACCCAAACACCTTGAACATGAAGCACCTTAAAAAAGCTTACCCAAACACCCCCTTAGACTCGACACACTTTTCAATTGCAGGAAAAAGGCCAAGTAACTTCATCACCCTATTTCTTCCATAACTTGACCCTTTCAATTTACTCTTTATGATGGTCTAGTGTCTAATGATAGATGTCTACATATCAAATATTAAGAAATATTTTCATTACTGATAAATGCTGATATGTATCTTTCCTCTTAAGTAATACATCTACGTAATTCTTTTTACCAAATTTCTTTTGCCTTTCTTAGCGAAACAGAATAGGAAACTGTAAAATCAAAAAAAGTATTTGAGAGAAGAAATAGAGATGTGTTTTGAATAGTACTAGTAATGAACTTAACCTGTAGCATAGGCCGGAGGGAGCATCATTTATTAGCCGTGCCCAGGAATGTCTGCATTCGGCGACAAACCTGCACATACGAAATGAATACAATATGTAACAACATACCAACATAAATAGGCACTTGAATGAGAAGACAAAACTGGTACCTTGAATAACAACACGACAACTATTTTCCATACCCTCGCGCCCTGTAGTTGGTCAAAAACAGTTAGTGAAAATGTATCAAACCTGCCATGTTCTGTGAGAAACCACAATCAAAAAGGAAAATAAAGTTTACACAGATTGTCATCATCGGGATCGGTAGAACCACAAGGAATTTCATCTGCCCTTACACTTCCATTATCTTCAGCAGAAACATATGGAATAGGTAGACTACAAACTGTAGGAATGACTTTACCACATGATCATGCTCTAGATTTGTTACCCTTGCAGAAGGTGCCTGAATATAGATACTCAAGTATGGTGAAAAGAGCAGACATATGCTTGGTTTCTTCATCACCTAGACTTCTATCTTTAGTTCCTTCTCCAAAAAATCTTGACCCGAAAACCATCCGCCTTAAAGTTTCCACATTAGTGTTGACTTGCATATCAAATGTTCACTAATCCACCATCAATTAGTGAACTTTGTCTCTCTATTTGATTGCATATGTAAGGAAGCAAGTGATTGGCTTCTTCGTCTCATTTTGGTTGGAGCCATTTGTGTACTGGTAAGGAAAGTATGTTCTGGTTTAGGATTAAAGGAGACATGATAGTTGAACGATAACCTTCACTTATTAAATAAGCAGACATGATTTCAGGCCTTGATGCAAATATTGCATCTTGATTTTTCAAAAACTCACATGCTATGTTTGGGGAGGAGAATCAGTACGAAAAGCATTCGCAATATTAGAATGGGCAGCTGCAATCGAAAAAAAAAAGTTAGTAAACGTGCATATAAAGCAAAATTAAAACGAAAAAATAGACGCACACTTACACGTTGATGCATTGATACTGTCAACGTTTATCGTTAAACTCAGACTCATCAGAACCGGTTCTGACACACAAATTCAGTAGCTACAACAACTTCCTTCTAGAAAACTATGGAACGACAAAAAAAAAGAAAAAAAAAGCAAACTATAGATAGGCAACGATAGAGATATAGGCATGCAAAATTGGGCTACCACACTTAGCCCGTTGACAATAAGAAATGGGCCTTAGGAGAAACGACGTCGTATTAAGCCAAAAGTAAGAAAAAAAGTTGCAAAGGTACTCAATTTAAGCTTAATGCCGTCCTTTTATTTATTTTCATGAGAAAGGAAGTAAAGTTGACCTGTTCTGGAGAGGCATGAACAACAAAACCGTTGATAAGATGCTTGTAACCATAAAGCTTTTTGTAGTTTCCATCGTCAAACAATGCTTCGAGAAGCGTATCGTGTCTTTGTTCAAGGTGACTCGAGTATGATGTAACCAAATCACTAAGGATCAAACAATAGAACACATTGCTCTAATACGCTTGTGCGCCAAACACGCTCATAAGCTTTGTAAAAGGATTACAATACGTAAAAGAGATAAAACTTGTTTACTAACCTTGTGACATCAAGTTCTCATTAGATTCCACATTCCACGGTTGTAGATTCAAAACCATCAATACCGACTGTATGACTTACCATTGGCTCTCCTTCAATGGTTACTATATAAACCTCCGATTTTGCAATGACCAAAACACCAAGTAATATCATAACCTTAAAATAATAATATATCAGCTAACAACATAGTCATAACTATAAACTGTTTCATATTTATAAATTGCAAAGATTATTACTGCGAAACTCAAACCTCTTAAAACCAAACCAAGGCAAATTTCCCCAGGCCAAATCACATCATATTACTGCAAAAAAGAAAATAAAAAACATCGCAACAATTTACAAATGAAAACCAAAATTAAAAACCCAAACATTTGTTATCATATAAAAAATCAAATAAACTATCACCTGAAAACCAATATTGGATGAAGCAATTGGTGTTGTAGTTGAAGATCCTTTTGAATTCGACATCATCATCACCAAATTAATCAATTTTAATACACCAATTTCTGAAATTAGGTTTTACTAAAACGAATTTGGGGGTTTTATAAAAGAGGGGAAATTGGAAATTTAGTCCATTATATATGGTTTGGTTTCGAATAGATTAATGGAATTCTATAACCTGTGTAACTGTACGATTAATGCAGGTGTAACAACCGATTTTAAGGACACTGAAGAGGAAGGATGCAGATGAAGGGGTGGAAGCTATTAAGGTACCCTGCACACTCATTATAATACCCCTGCACATTTAATTAAACAACTGAAAATTTAGAGATAGTAAGATTTGTGTGTGTGGTTTGTATATACATGAATATAGTTGTATACACAAATTAACGTTATTATACATCATTGTCGTTATGTGTGGCTAATCGTGTAGTTTATATTAAATACCTAGAAACCTTTAAGGAAAGTAACATTTAGGATACATAGTTTTATTTCCAAAGCCACGTTCATGATTTTAGCTCTAGCTAATTATTTGAACGTGTTTAAAAATAAAATGTTCGAGTCCACTTTTTATAAGCTTCACGATTCAACTTTAACAACACCTATCGACCAATACACCTTATGTGTGTCCGGGAAGTAGCTGGTGTGAGCTTATAAAAGATTGAACTTCAAAATAAACATGATCACAAAAAGTTTTGTTTATCATAAAAGTATATATCATATATATAAATTATAAACTCCATAAGTTTAAACTAATGAAAATGATTTTGAAATAAGCAGAGCTCCAAATTTGTCAAATTACATAAAAGTATTTTGCATATTATGATGAACACACAAAGACTTATATGTGAACTTAATTTTATGATTTTCATGTCATTATACAATAATATATTTCAATTCTAACTAATTGACAAACTCATCTATGAAAAATTAAAACGTTTATAAATTTAAGGTTTGGTTATTTCTCTATAACGAATTTGTTTAAGACTTAAAATCCATGCATTAACGACGATACATTTAGTTAGTTGAGAACAATTAAATTCCAAATGTGGGCAAGTATCAAAATTTCTTAAACGTGCCTATAAGAGCTAAGAGGTATGTAAACCATTTTTTGCAAACGATGATTTTTTTAACTCGCACTCTACTGTGGGGCGCGGGGTATTAAGTTAAAAATATTCGTATAATATCTCATTGAAATCAGTTTTAGATTTTATTCATAACATGTTTTAAACATAAACAAATAAATCTATATATTAAACAAGGATTATTTTGCAATGTTAAGAAAAATTCATGTTAATTTCTATTACATGGGTGGTCTTTAAGACGAATTATGTAATTTCAGCTAAAATGTGATGTAATCAACATGGACTGTTTATGAAATTTAGTAACAATAATAAGACAAAAGCTATATGATAGTTTATGCAATGGGATGTAATCAACATGGACTGTTTATGAAATTTAGTAACAATAATAAGCTATTTTAAGAAATGACTAGCAGGGTACCCGCGCAATGCCTGGTGGGCGTGCGGTCCTTTGTGACTATATTTGAGGTGAAACAAATGTTATGGGTTAGCCAGTTTTTTCTAACTAGACACTATACTATCTAAATAATAAGAAAAATAAAAAAATAATCTTTATGGGGGGCCATAACAATGCAAAGTTTTTCATATCCACTATTATTTAAACTCACGGCCACCAACACCACCATCACCGTAAACCAAAATATCCGACACAATCATCATCTGAATATGTGAATCTAACTAGTTTGGTTATTTGGTGGTTTTAATCGGTTGTGTTTAGGTGTTTTGATGATGTTTAAGTGGTTGGTTGGTGTTGCTAACCAGATTTTGATAACACCGGTGCTAAATCATTTGGTGTTTTGTTTGTGTTTATAAATTTGACTGTTTTGATTTGATGGTTTTGTTGGTAAACCGTTGTCCTTTTTCTGGTGCTTTTATTTTTCGAATCTTGATTAATGGTGATGATGGTTTTTGTACCGGCGCCGAGGGATTTTTTAGAGAGTGTGTGAAAGCATATTTCTAGAGAGAGTGAAGATGATTTTATTTTTTTTAGTTTTGAGAGAGTGGTGTAATTGAGCTTATATATGAATATTAAATGGATGTTATAAGTTTATAGAATTGAAGACATTTAATTTTCAAAGTTGTTGTTACAAGTTTATAGCATTCAAATTATTTAATTACTAGGCTGTTACAAAGATTATTTGACTTAATGTTGACTGTTACAAATACTGAATTAATTAGTATTATTACAAATTTTTTGAGTCAAATTGTAATGTCTTAGTGCATTGACTAATGGCTTGCTACTTTTTTATTTAAAAAAACATTTTGTTCTTAATTTTTTTTAAGACTTCTATATTTAAAATGTCGTAAATGCATTATATAGTAGTATCGATATAGATATGTAAATATAGAATATAAATATTAAAAACATACAATATATGTTTGAGGAGAGTTATATTGAATACCAAAAAAAGGTTGGATACTAGGGGACTCATCCACACCATCCATCTAAAAAAAAATCAGTTAAGATTTTATAACATGTGCTCTGTTTATTGAAACAAAAGTTAAAACCTTGATACTTTACCGAACCAATCCTGAAGACATATCAAGTTTTTCATTACATTCTTTAAATAAATAAAAGGTTGGATTATATTATATTTTGGAGTTTTTTATTATGGTGAAAAATCAACAAATTATTCAATCTCTCTTTCCAGCTATTTGAGTTAAAAGACACCCATCAACTAACAAAAGTTAAAAAATACAAAAAAATAAAAATAGAAAAAACAAAAACATACAAATACAAAAACTAACAAAAATATAAAAAAGCAAAGTTTACTAACCTTGAAAACTCGTTTTACACGCCGCAATTATATATACTTTCATCTCCCATCATAATATATGATTTTCACCACGACATGAAACAATCTTTAAGTCTAAAGTTTTACAAGGAATTAGATCTAACACAAAACAAAAAAAACCTTTTGCCTCAACATTTTCACAACAATGGTTTAAGGCTAATACTACATACCATGATCCGCCTAAGATCTGAAAACGAAACCACGAAACCACCATGACAGAAACCAAAAACCAGTTCCTATTTAATCTCAATCACTAACCACCATAATCAAAACCACAAATACAAAAACCACCCACCAAACCACCTACTTCAAAACAACCGGCCAAATCCACCTAAATAATGAAAACCGGTCGTTGTGACGGCACATGATGTTGGCAAAGGTGGTGGCAGAACTAAATGGTGGTGGCGGCGAAATTTGATATGTGTGGCAGCGGGATTTGATGGTTTTAAAAGAGATAGTGAGAGGTATTTGTGCTTTAAGAGAGAGAAAATATAGAGAGATGAAAAATAATGATGGAGTAATTTTAGTCAATGTGTTAGGTTTTTATACTCCTTAGGTTTATGATTTACACTTAATACGCTTAAATGGTGCTTCATAGTGGGTTGAAATGGATAGACCGTTACAAATGAACTACATGAATACACTTAAATTGACTGTTACAAAATAGACACTTAATTTTCAGTTACATTGACCTCAATATTGATAAAACATATACATTATAAACTTTCCTAATAAAAAAATGTTTTTTACTTAAAATTTTAAGACTTTTAATTTTAGAAATTGGTTAAATACTTTATAAAGTAGTAGAGATTTATGTAAGAGGAAAGTTTTGTTTGATATCAATAATTACTTGGATATTAGATAACTCATTCCATTCATACATCTAGAAAGATATCAATGGTTGAGATTAAAGGCATTTTATTATTCCACTTATTTTTTATAATTTAAATATCTCATAAACCGTTAATCGTTAGACAAAACAAATTATACCATCACGATCATCATTTAATTATCTTTCTATTGATGGGCACTTTGATATACTTTTGACAAAAAAAATCACGCTTTTTTTCCTTTTTTCACGTTTTTTTTGTTGTTGAAACTTACATAAAGTAATCATATGTGATTAAACACTAATTTGAATATTCGTATAAAATCACCATGTAATTTAACACTAATATTGAATCACATGTGATATCATATGACATGATTTAACACTAATATCATATTTGATATAACACTAATATCTTATGTGATTTAACACTGGTATCACATGTGATTTTATTAGTGTTTAATCATATGTGATTTCTAATGCAAGTTTTAACAACAAAGGAAAAAAGAAAAAAAAGACAAAAACGTAAAAAAACAAAAAAAAAACATGAAAAAAATATTTGTTAAAAGTATATTAAAGTGCATATCTATAGAAAGATAATTAAATGTTCATCGTGATAATATATTTGTTTTCGCTTAACGATTAACGGTTTAAGAAATGTTAATATTTAAAAAAAAAGGAGGAAAATTGGTATCTAAATAAAGTTTATTATCCAAATGAACTTAAATCTTTATGTAAATATTAGTTACATGTTTCGTCTTTGTAAACGAACCTTGCAACGACAATCAAACTTCAAAAACTGTTTATGTAGATTTCAGAAAAAGAAAATTGTTCACTATTTGGTGAATAATATCTAAAAAAATCGCAAAAGACAAAAGATTAAGAAAGATTTTTGCAAAATAAGGTAATCTACATGGACTATTTTTTAAGGGGAACCGATCAGTTCCTAAGCAGTTGATTATACGTAGTTTTTTTTAAGTGTGGCTTATAAATTCTGATCTTTTGGCTGACTAATCTACGAAGTTTGAAATCACCATGACACACAATTAAATCGGGTAAAGCCTTCAATTTTCAGGAGGTTAACGTTGACACTTCAGGATTGTTTGTACGTGACAGAAAGTAATCTTAAGTAGGCTGATCATGGTCTGAAAACCGAACCAGACCGTACCAAAAAACCGATTTGGTCCAAAACATCTGACCGAAATGTTTAGTATATGTCTGGTTCGGTCTAGTTCGGTCGATCGTCGGTTCGGTCCAATCCAACAAATCATAATGACCAATTTTATGTAAGATCGAACTGACTAGACTGGACCAAAGACCGAATATGAGAAAAATGATAGACCGATGACCTGAAACATGTTCGGTCTAGTCCGTAGTCTATTATGCTCAACCTTAATCTTAAGAGACGATTTATGTAAATATTAGTTACATGTTTGGCCCTTGAAGTCTGTTTTTGTTACATGTTTGGTCTGTGGGGACGAACTTTGCAACAATAGTGGAACTTTTTTTTTGAAAATGTAAAGAATGTATTAACTCAAACAAATAACATATTACAAATATTCATGAAGGGTCATATACATGTCTATAATCTTTAACAACCGACTAAAACATACTAAACTGAGCATAAAAACATACTTACTAATTCTTCACAAGAAACAACTACATTTCCTATATCTACCCTATGACTTTTATGATATAAATAACATAAAACATATGATGTGATAGGCATCATTGTTCTTAAGGCTCAACTACATTTCCTTTATAAAGGTAGTCCTAAGGTCTCATTGCAGTTCCATACTCATAGTAAAACCAATGAACTAGCACCATGAACAAGCTTCATCAATTGTATTCAACCTGATGCAACTGATAAAGGACTACATTTCTCATTGTAAAGACCTAGGCATTATCCTATACATCAGTGCCCAACAATCTCTATACCGCCCAACTATCATGTCCTAAAACACCCCTTATCATCTTTTATGTAGTTCATATGTACAATCCATTCCCGAGTAACTATCTTCAATGCACTTTGTCTAACTTTGAGGATGAGTAACTTCAATCTAATGTGCTCAATAATTATTTAAGTGTGGCCTAGTGGCAGAGATAGTTGTGTCTATCACTCTAAATATGTGAGGTCTTAATATCCTGCATTATGTGCAAACACTTTGAAATAGCCACTCCAACTTCATGAGAAAAGAGGCTTTACCCCGTTTAAGTCTTGTTGGCGGTGGGTTCAACCCCAAGTTAGGTCCGACCAAAATGTCAAAAACCATGGTTACCCAATATGATGTTTCTCAATAATTATGACACATATAGTTTCCACACTTTGTCAATTTGAGAGGTCGTTTATGTAAATTTTAGAGTAGAAAAAACAAAATATTCATGATTTGGTGAGAACTACATGTTAATATGTTGTATTTTCTCTTTTTCCTGTTAAATCATCTCATACTTCAAATCATAAACACCTTATTTTGTTAATTTTATTTTGTAAATATTGTGTGGTTCCAATTTTTTTTTTCAAGAAATGTGTATATTTAAATAGTTCAGTTATTTTGAGAACATGTTTTCCCTCACATGCTGAGGGACCAATTTGGACCGTTCAAATCATATGATCAAATACTATAAAAAACACGAAGGGACTAATAATAAAAATAATTTAAAAAAGAAGGAGGGACTAAACATGTAAATATGTAGACCACCCCAACTATCCCCAATTTACTGTCATAAAAAAACACACACATCACACACATTCTCTCTCTATAAATCGAACCCTAAACAAAAAATCAAAAAATATGCAAATATTAACCGTGAAAATCACGAAACAAACACAAAAATACAACAAGGAACTAGTAAATCAACCGATCCTGCCAAAAAATGGTTCAAAACGAACTGATCCATAACGCCTATGGTACGCTTATACGGATCCATTACTTTGTTGTTGTATAACTATTTTTGTGATATTCTTATTTCTGAGGGTTAGGAACCTCTAACATGCAGTGACAGTGAGGAAGAAATGGTCGATGAAGAAGAGGACAAGAAAGAGTTTGTCAAAACTGAGAATTTATTATTTCTGAGGTTAGGAACCTCTAACATGCAGTGATAGTGAGGAAGAAATAGTCAATGAAGAAGAGGACAAGAAAGAGTTCGTTGAAGCTGAGAATTTATTATGATCATCAGTTTTGAGGCAGATCATGAGTTAGAAGCGAATCGATGTTGGAAACTGAATGAGGTTGCGAAGGCGATTGTCAACACACTAGATGAAGAACATAATAACGACAATCAGGTAATATAAAGTTCATCAGTGCTTTTTTAACCGTAGTTTTGGTACTTATTGGACAATTAAAAGTGACATTAATAATACAAAGTCATGACTTCGAAAGTATGTGATAAGTCTTTGAAACCAACAGGTTAGGTTTGTATGTAGCGAGTGGGACTGCTAAATGAGGTCCTAAGGTCTTACCACAACATAATTAACAGCGGCTGCTAATTATGTCGTGTAAGATATCCAGAATTGGCAGCAAGCTCACCACAACATAGTTCGGATTACTTATTGGGTACTACGGATAAATGTGTGATTTTGATATGTACTTATAACCGCATATTTGTTTCTAATATGCCTAAATGCCTTCTTATAACTACATTTTTGTATCCATGAATATGTGCGTTTATGGATACATAATTTTAGTGCAACTGTCACTACGAACGATAGCTCTAAACTTTGTAAGTCTAAACTTTGCATTCGGTTTCTGACTAACCTAACCGTGCTTGACAAGGAAATTAGATGTTTATGCTTTTGGGGTTATTTTGTTTTGAGCTGTTATCTGGAAGGCGTATAGTTGATACACATTTTAGCAAGAAGGATTGGAATATGGAAAATTACGATCAAAAGTGTGTCGAAGAACGAAGACTATATCATATTGTTAGTTCTCATATTACAAGACAAATTTCCTCAAAATGTTTGAAGGAGTTTACACTAATTGTAGACTGTTGTTTGAGAAACAGTCAAAAAGAACGTCCTACCATGGCTACAGTTGTGGTTGCCCTTCAGTTCTCAATAGCCTTACAGGAGCAATTTGAAAGGCGTTCCAAAGAAGGTGACTATTTTTGCTTGCAGGCTGCTTTATGGTCGTCATATTATGGTTAGATCAATAATTGACAAAACATATAGCCACATAAAAAACAATGTAAAAAAACTAAACTCAAATCATCTAGCCGTAACGCGCGGGTTAGAAGTTAGTTCAACAAACACCTCTTTTTCCATTAGAATTAGGATTTAGACTGACATTGGTCTAACATAGGATTAGAATAGAATTAACATAGATTAGATAACCAGGATATTAATTAAATTGATAGATTTAACCTCGCTCTCAGTAATCGACACCCTACTTACCAACGAAGCTACATCTTGACCGGGTACACTGCCCGTTAAAGTGTTGTTATTGGTTTAATCGGCAAAATATAAATTTAAAACTTGAAACTATAAAATATAACCACAGACTACAACACATCACATATCAACAGCGATACACACAAAAGCTGGTTTTCTAAAGCCTAACATGCACATCCATCACAAGAAGCATCACCACTAAGATCTACATTCTAGGTTTCATACAATCATAAATAAACACAATAGGAGGTTTAGACAAGCATGTTATAGACAAAGCAAGAACATAGATGAATAAAACAACACATAGACATATTGAATGATTAAATAAACCTTACTTGATTAAAACATGAGTTGGAGAAAGTACAATAGGTTTTTCGGCCTTAAATTCGCCCCTAACAGCTGCTAAACGAACTAGGGTTCGTACCCTCTTTTTATTTTAAAGTTACACACTTAAAACCCTAAATTCGAGTTTGTATATATAGGAAAATCGCTGTGACGGCATCGCATTTTAATCGTGACGCCGTCATGAAAGAGAATATTATAGATAATGGGCTGAGTCGTGCGCTCTGACGCCATCGTGGAATCTTGTGACGCCGTCTTGGTCTTCATTGTGACGGCGTCACGTTGTATCTATGACGCCGTTCCAGCCACTGAGAACTTTTTCTTTGAGAGATGTTGGTGTAGGGTCCGTCGTCTTGTTGTTTATTCTCCAAATAAGCCAAGTCACATTGTAATTCTTCCAATGCCCTTCCAAGTGTGAAATACCTGAAAAGGAACAATTTAATCTATTTTGGGCATAAATGCGTATTTAGGGGGTATCGACCACCAAATAGTGTATATAATAAAATGACACCTCATTAAATACCCCTATACTTGGGATTTGCTTGTTGGCTTTTCTACCTAGATAATAACAATATGAGGGGTCATTTTACCTACTCTTTAAAAGTATTTTAGAACACAACCTTCTAGACCTTGTAATTAACAGCACGGAAAATATATACTGGCACCTCACATAAGTGTTTGGGGATTCTCTCTTTCACTCAGGTGTATAATAAATTATAACATAAGGGGGAAACGGAAAATCAACACTCATTACCTGTCATAGCATATAAATTACCATAGGCTTGGTAAAGGATCAAACCTCCACCGCTAGGTGTAAGCATTATTCATTACTATCTAAGAGGTCTTTATAAAGGGTTGTGGGGTGTAGGTGTAAGATAACATATAATGGAAACGAAAACGGATGGGATATATTTGGGTGGCTTTGGGTGAATTTGGAGTGGAAAGGTTAGCTAATTAGTTACACGAATACACTTTGGTTTGGTTGCTAAGCCAAGACTCGGACGAAGATCTACAAACTCTACACAACTCTACATCAATCTCTTTCTTTTTCTTTTCTCATTTTTTTAATAACATAATACATCACATGGGGTTTATAACATGCACCCCTACACTTGAGCTTTTACATGCTCGATATTTACAATCTATCTAATGACCCGAATTGAGGTGGATCAAAATAACATGGAGATCATTTGACAAACATATGGGGGTATTGACTTAACTTTTCTTCTCTATTCTTCTGCGAAATAAATACTACCATGAATCCCAATCGTCCCAAAACTGTATTTACAAGGATAAGGACTTAGAAACCATGTACTCAATAATTTACTTGGGTTAAACACAATAATGTACTAAAAGCGAATACATACACGGTAGGCTAAGGCTTTTTGGGTGTAACGATTGGTTTAAGGGTGACAATGCTCTTCATTAATAATTTGGAATCCACCAGAAAATTATGAGAACCATGAAAAAGGATAGGCTCAGAGGGTTGTACTAGGGGTATCCTGCACTAAAGGTGAGTGCATGGCAAGGGTGTGGGATAGTTATATGATCGGTATAACCATTATAACAGTTACAGGTTTAGAATATGGGTTAATCCTAATGCCTCTTATCAAGCAAATCCTAATACTTACTATGCGGTCTCAGAATGCATCACAATAACAAGTTCTAGAATTTAATACACTACTGGTACACTCATATGAATTTTACTAACACACCAGACATTCTAGAAAAGGTGACAAGGCAATGCATACATGGCCGTAACGACAGAATAGACATGCACGCCTACAGATCAACCTTAAATCGAACCGAGTAAAGATAAAATCATCTTGGGTTACCAATAATGGGTACACGAATTCCTAAAGATCTAAGGCCAAACCTCACATTTTGGGGTGGAATTCTGAGGGTTATTGTGCTAGTCATATAAATTCCTATCCATGAGACGCTATTAATGTATGTGTCATAAAAAATTTTAAATTTGGGTAAAAATTACCTCTTATGCTATGTTTCGATATATTACCTATTATTTTAAGGACAAAGCAAATGGAAAATGAAAGAATAGTTTCTAAGGATTATTTTCCCCTACACTTAAGTTGAACATTGTCCCTAATGTTCTATAGAAGTACCTGTAAAAACAAATGAAGGGAAAAGAAAACAAGGAAAAGAAACTAGTACTCCCCTGGTTTGCTCAATAATGGAGAAGAAACATGCCATAACTGGTTAAATCATCCTCCCATAATCATCTAATGAAACTTCCCACATCAAATATAACCTGTAATCAAAGACAAAGACAACTACACCAAGCATAAAATGTGCGATAGACAAATATACAACGTGAATTTAGGGTTGACTCGATAAAGCAGTAAAGATATGATGAGAGAATTATTAAACTCATTAGGTTTTGCAGGTTTATAACAGAAGAATACATATATTAAATGTTATGCAAGTTTTATTTTTAGAAATAATTAAAAATTTTAAGTTTTCTAGACTTGGGTGTTTGACGCTGTCAGGGTTTTTGTGACCCTGTCACAGGTAGCGTGGTGACGGCGTCGCGTGTTAATCGTGAAGCCGTCTCCACAGTCTGTGAAAACGAATTTTTTGTTTTTGATGAAAAAAATTCATGCACTTGATTCCATAAGTTAATTCTTGTACAAATGGTTGCATAAATCCTGAGATTTAACAATTCAATCATATGAATCGAGACTGACGTGAATTAATCTAAATAATTCGTTTAACATATTTGAATTTGGCTCAAAAGCCGGATAAATTCCCCTACACTTATTATTTGCAAAATACATTTGATTGAAATTAAGACGAGGTTAAAGACAAACAAAGCATGATTACAAGATAGTTCAAACATAATAAAACAAACTATAAAGAATTAAAACACACATGACACTCCTAATTTGCGGGAAAAGTAAATATTGGGTTGCCTCCCAAAAAGCGCTTGTTTTTGTTCGAGTCACGAGCCTGACTCTACCCTTATTTAACAAATAAAGGGGAGGGTTCCCCTACACTTGAGTTCAAGTGCGGGTGATAGTAACGGTACATACCATCGTGATGAGAAGGAGCCATATATTGAGAAATTTGTTGTTGAAGAATAGACTCTAAATGGTGTGCTTCTAGAATTCTACCTCTCTCTACTTCATTTGGCCTATCAAATAAACTAAGTTCTTCTCCTAGAGGAGAAACTTCCATAGATTCTAATCCCCAATCATTATCAAACATACCCTAATTTAAAATATCAACATCTAGGGATACACTTTTTCCTAATAAACCCGGTTTAAATCCATAGTGACTCTTAGGGTCATCTATACATGGGTTACAATAACTATACACACCCTTAGGGTGGGAATTTGCCATGTGAGGTGAAGGCGGTGTTTGAGTCATTAAATAATCTACAACCTCATCCTAGAACTATCCGGACTATGTGGTTTGATGGGAGGTTCAGTGCCTATTACGTCTCCTAGACTTACATCTAAGGATGGACTATTGAATAAAGGTTGAGGCTCCGGTCCATCAAAACTAGGAACTTCCCTAGAACTAAAAGGAGTGTTGTGATTAAAATGCAAGCCTACTTCCTCTAGTTTTGTTTCGTTCAAAGGTTCTAACTCTACCGGGATTCCTAAAGTCTTTTCTACTTCTTCCGGGTAAGTCACGGGCGGTGTGTATTCCTAAAATGACGGTAGGGTTTGTGTGGTACTTTCAGGGCTTGTAATCCCTACCTCATTATCCATTGTACTTAGGTTATCTACATGCTCATCATAATCTAACCATGACATGCACCTAGGTGCCTGACCCTAACCATATCATCCCTAACTATTTGAGCATTTAGATTTGCTATTGTTTCATCAGAAATAGCACTTATTGGGTTGCTATAATTTTTATCATATTTGGCATAATCCTCTATGGCATACCATGCTCCTATATCACTAAACTTCCTAAGATCCCCTTCAGCTGTCCAATTGATGATATGACGGGATAACGAGTCGAGATGTTTAAGAAAGATTTCAATTAGGGTCTATATACTAAGGCCATGATTCGGGACTTTTTGGATTATGTCTTTGAAACGAGTCCACGAATCGTAAAGAGATTCATCTTGATGTTGTTGGAACACCAAGAGTTGATTACGAAAGAATACATCAAACCTACCTACGCTAGAATAACCATACATATTCATTATAATTTACAAATGTCACGAACAAAGGGCACAAAGAAAAAGATAGACTACAAGAAAGCTAAAGACGGGAATTGAATCTTACTTGAAAGGATTCAAGTAAGTAGAACTAAGCTAAACTATGATCAAAACCTAACTATTCCCCAGGTGGCGACGCCAAAAAATTGATGCGGTCGTCGTTAGACTTCTACACGAAGTTTTACAACTCCCTATGCAGAGCACCTAATCGTTGTAGTAGTAGTATAGGTAAGACTCGGGGGGTTGTTATCGTTCACTCGAGGAATAGGTTGGGAAGGCTTGATTACGGTCTAATAGAATCCTAAGGGTTGAGGGAAGATTCTTTTTGTGTTTTTATGTTTTATGAAAAGAAAGTAAATCATATAATTAGAGAGGTTGGTTGGTTTTAGCTATTAAACTAAATGTAAATCTAAACTAATGGTGATAACAATATGATAAAAGACTGTGTTTACTTAATCATGTATTACTCCATAGATTGCTTCTCCTAGTATTGTTTGTAACACCCCTAAAATCAGACTTGCAGCGGAATGGTAACAATGAGGTGTCACGTCGTAGTACAACAAACAAGATATAGGAAACGACCTCAAAGAGACGTTTTTAAATAAGTAATCTTCGATGCATTATAAAATATCAGAGTTTTCACATTAGGTCCCACATACTTGGTAAACTTCATAAGACTTCAACACGCATTTGTAACATAAAAGTTATATTGTTTCAAAAGATGACTTAAGTTTTTAAAAGTTTAAGAGTGCATCAAATTTTAAGAAATCGCAGAATCCATCTTCATGATATCCCTGCAGCTCCCCTCCAGAATCACACCTTTGAACCTGAAATTAAACATGCTAAAAGTCAACACAAAGGTTGAGTGAATTCATAAGTTTATCAGTAAAAGGGTGGACCACAAGATTTAAGTAATGGTAGACTATGAAACATATTCAGCAGTCCAAAATAGGTATTATTGCACTAGACTCATGACATCGAAGTTGTATTCGTAATTCTTAGGGAATTGCACCCGAGTTCGTAATTATAAGGGAATTGCACCAGTATTCGTAATTATAAGGGATTTGCACCAGTATTCGTAATTATAAGGGAATTGCACCAGTATTCGTAATTATAAGGGATTTGCACCAGTATTCGTGGCTCTTAGGCAATAGCATTCAGGCAATAATCTGGATAGCATACAGTTTAAAACACTTGTGTCCAAAGTAAAACAAGCATTTAATTTCACCCCGTAGAGTTTGTAAAACAAGTAGATAGAAATGGGGCTATGAACTCACCTCAGAAGTGAAGTGAAGAATAAGTCGAGTGAATGACTGAAAACGTGTCACGGAAATATCCGAAAGCAACCTAAGTAAATACGGGTCGTATGAGTACTAAGTACATTGAATAACTACTACCATATATAATTCTATATAGCTACATCACCATCTAATTTGTGTTTATGAAATCATATTTAAATCGCATTTGTTAAACAAATCTCACGTGTTCGTACTCGTATAATTGAATAAATAATTTAATGAGTAAACTGCAAAAATCATCCATGTGGTTTGTAGTTTGTGGCATTAATCATCCCTAGCAGATACTATTGGCACTAATCATCCCTGAGTGGCAAATGTTTGGCAAAAATCATCCTTATTGGGGATGATTTTTGCAAAAAGTTTAACAAAAAGTTTTGCAAAAATCTTTCACTCTAGGGCTGAATTTTTGCTGACATTTCACTACTCGGGGATGATTTAGTGCCAATAGTATCAGGCTAGGATGATTAAGTGCCTACAACTACAAACCACATGGAGATTTTTGCAGTTTACTCTAATTAATTGTCTTTGTTAAAGTACATTTTTGGTCCTTATGGTTTGGTGCGTTTTTCACTTTTGGTCCAAAATTCAAAAAATGTTTGGTTTTGGTCCAAAAGACATAGTTTCGTTCCACTTTTAGTCCAAAAATTTTAGTCCAAATTTACGGAATTAGACTAAAAGTAGAACGAAACTATGTTTTTGGACCAAAACCAAACCTTTTTTGAATTTTGGACCAAAAGTGAAAACGCACCAAACCACAAGGACCAAAAATGTACTTAACTCTAATTTTTATAAAGTTTAAGACATGTATAATTATTATATAAATGATTCTAAAATGTTTCGCAAAAATTTATTTTAAAAACGAACCAACACTATTTATGTCAGGAAAAGTGTCTAGTTTACAAACTATACATCCGAAAATTATGAAAATTGGCAGGTTTATGTAAAATTCCGTTCCGAACAACTTTGTAGCTTTACACTTCGGCTCAATCAGACCCGAAGGCCCTCGAAACTGAGTTTCAGTAGCTGCTGAAGCATTTACGGTTTTTCAGCTTTTTATAAATAATGTTCGATAACTTTGAAACGTCGTATCTTACTCGTTTTAGCTCCGTGTTTAGTGATTCTTTCGAGCACGTTCTCTTAATTAAAAGTTCTATTTATTTATGATGTTTTCCAAGAATAAATGTTCCTGATGAACAGTAACTTTTTATAAAAGTTTAATTAACGTATAACTCGTAAACTATGTATCTTCTTCGTTATAAATCGGTTTTTCGAGTTTCTTACCTTTTTGGAATCGTCATGAGACGTACTATTTTTATAAACAATAAAATCCATGCTTTAAAAGTCGAACTCAAACAGCCCCTCTTTAATACATATGTATTTATTTACATAACTTTGTTTTTATTTATTTATTAGTTTTTAGTTTAGATAAAATACCACAAGTCCTTTATATCATATGTCTTATATATATTATAAGTCCTTAGTCCATATTTTGTCCACATGAGTCCATGATAACAAGATTAACCCATCATCGACATTTGAAATTTAGAACTCATTTCATTAGAAAAACGGTCACAATCTTTGGGGTCGGTCGAGGCAAATATGATATCATCAACATATAATTGAACATGAAGAGTGTGTTTGTTAACCATAAGAAACACTAGGAAAAACAAGATCCGGAGGTCGGGGAGGATGAAACAAATAAGTAGCCATATTATT
>BQNB010056032.1:1677-14094 GCA_026074375.1 Tanacetum coccineum
TATATATATATATATATATATATATATATATATATATATATATTACACATATACGAAATTAATCATATCATATCATAATGTCGACACCATTACATAATATCAGTAGTACAACTCGCGGGTTTTTAAAACATAAAAAGGATTAAATGCGATGCTATGAACTCACCGTAGATAAGAGTAGTGATTAAGAAATCCGAACGAGAAAGACGAGTGTCAACAATCAACCGCGACCTATTAATAATAATATATTATTAATATTCGAATGATATAAAATATGCAACTTACTGTAATTATATCATGTATATATATAGCACGCGCATAAAAATTTATACTTAGGAATCCATGACAACTCCACTTATTATTTCTATTAGTTTACACTTTTTCTGAAAATTGTAACGTTTTAGCTAGATGATCAGCTCACTTAAAGTAATGCTAAATGATCGAACTAGTCGATCTCCTTCCATATTAAGTTACCCTTATATGTTATTTAACTACCATAGTTCACCCAGAAATCATGGCCTAAATAATCTTATTATGAATGACACATCAATGACACTTGTTCTAAAACAGGGTCTGCTGGACGTTGCAAAAGTTTGGCTACATCAGACCCATCAAAACATTTTATAAAAATCTGGAAAAAATCCAGTAGGTCAGAAATATCATAGACAACCTCCAGTTTAAATTTCGTCCAAAAATAATAAGATTTGACCCGCCTACACACAACATCTTTACAATCGAATTTCTGGACAACAAACACAGTTTTGACACTTAATCTTGTACAAAGGGTTTGACTCACTTTTACATTTTGAAAATCGACGAGGCCTAGTTCGTTGGAAAGTATACTCGAAGCACTTAATCATAGGGTCATGAAAATCTAGAAAAGCTATTGGCATGACCAAGTTACACTACTCGTAAAATGGACTAAAATTCTGCACAAAAACAACGCGTGTAGAATTTTGCCGAAACAATTTCCCAATTTCAAATCGCCATATCTTTTTCGTTTTTAAGAGTTAGAAGCTTAAATTTTTACCACACATTCATAATAACGACCACCACCATCTAATCACTTAAAACTCAAATTACAACAATACTCATCTTACCAAATCAAGCCTAAATTTTCTGGTCTAAAGGAGGGTTTATAAACCCTGACAAATCTTCAATTTTCGCATATATTTCACATTCAACACTCTCAAACCAACCTACAATTACTACTAAACCACCTAATCTACCAACAAACTCAAAATCATAATTTATCCATGGATTCCCAATTATCAAAATCAACATGCATGCTTATATATGAAAACCAAATCAAAGAGGAAAAATAAAAGACTTACAATACAATAAGAAGGAAGAAAAAGATCAAACACAAACCCTGCTTGGGTTTGTTTGCAGCCGTGACCAAGAGAGACCAAAACCAAACCCCAAATTAATTTTTATCTTACCCAATCTTGTTTAAAAGCACTAACAATTAACCCTTATTAATTCCCTTGCCTCAATTTAATATAAACCCTAAGTTTAAAGATCTTAATAAAAATCAAGAAATCATCATTCTTGATGCATGGAGGATTTTAACAATGGGGGATGATTGAGGGTACTTGTGTGAGTGTTTTAAAGGAAAATGGAAATTATTTGGTGAAGGTTTGATGATGGTAGTGGTGGCTTTGGGGCTGCCTGTGTCGAACCAAAGCAGGGAAAGAAAAGAATGGATCGACTGAGTGAATTGTGTGAGTGTGGGTTGTGTCGTGGTTTATCAAAAGGGGAAGTGGACTTTTATAAATAAAATTTTATGAATTGATACTTGGGCTTGGTTTTTAGTTAATAAAAAAAATATGGTTAAGAGTGTGGATTGTTGGGGTGCCGAACCAAAAGGGAAAAGAGAAAAGGGGCTTCGGTCCAATTTTTGTTAAATACTTTTTTCGTTTAAAACTCGACCTGATTATTAAAATAACGGAAAAATCGTAAAGACACGATTTTTGACTCGTTTTTGGCCAAACATGAAATAAAATTGAAATATACTAAAAATAAAATAATTAAGCTCTCAAGGCTTAAAAATAGGCATTCACTGATTTCTCGATCGATGACGGTTAATTTCCAAATATAGGATTCGCGAAGATTAAAAATTGACGATCTTAATAAAAATCGACTAAAATGTAAAGGTAAATTCTTCAAAATTTAGAAAATAAATTAAAGCTTGGAATAAATAGTGGCCTTAAACACGGGGTTTTACATCCTCCCCTCCTTATAGGAGCGCCGTCTCGGTGCTCGATTCGCCTTGCTCGCCGTCGGTTTACTTGCGAAAAGATGAGGATACGGCCTTGATTTAGTTGTTTGACCTGATTGTCCATGTTGTTTATAGGATCCTTGATAATTTGTAGCTTGATGACTAGTCGAAATGTATCTAGTGGAAAGAAAAGGTTTAATGAGGTAAATGTCTCCTCGGGTTCAAGACGTGAAAGGTGATATGGATTCTCCTGAGTTTTCGAGGTAGTTTAAGTTGTATAGCTTGCTAACGTATTCGAAGGGTTCAATAAAATAGTTAATTAGGATAGACGTCACAGCGCTTTAATCGCTTTATTCGTCCCAATTTGACTTGCAATGAGTGAAGGATGTCATTCTCGAACGGATTCACACGTTCTCACATTATGGTTACTCGACCTCGGGCGCACTTGAAATTTTTTCAAAGCGACGGTCAATTCAAAAATCAACGGTGATCACACCGATCAAATCAAAACCCATATTGTCTAACGGGTCTCGTTAAAAGAGATCGCGTCATTATAAAAATTACTTGGAGTGTACATGACTCAATCGAAAGCGTTACAACATTATTCAAAACAAGGCGCTTATCATTAAGCGTACAAAATCACATAATTGCATGCTCGCTAACCGTCAAGCCATGCAAATCGTTTAGCTTTGGGAAAAAAAAGGCGTACCTCGCCAACCCAATTTTATTAAATCGTGCTTGCTAACAGTCAAGCCTATTTCATTGAAAGAGAACGCATTGAGGCGGTAATCACTTGGAGTATACATAAATCTATCGAAAGCACTACGACATTAATCGAAACAAGGTACTTATCATTAAGCACATATAATCACATAACGACATGCTTGCTAAATAGCCAAACAATGACAATCAATCAGTTCAATTACGTTGACTCATGCTTGCTAAATAGTCAAGCCATGATTAGCAACAATTTTCGACTTAATTCTGGCTAAGTCCAGCCAAAGAAATTTTTTTAAAGTTACAGGATGTTCACGGGCTTGATAGCCATAGATGCATATCCAAAAAGATTTTTATCATTGTAGGGTGCTCACACGCGGATCCATACCCCAAAAGAGATTTTTAACATCACAGGGTGCTCACGGGCTTTATTGCATGGATTTTACCATACCCAAAAAGAGATTTTTAACATAACAGGGTGCTCACGGGCCTTATAGCCATGGATACATACCCAAAAAGATTATTAACATTACAGGGTACTCACGGGCTTTATAGCCATGGATCCATACCCTATCAAATGGTCAAGTTTGCTTATATTATCAAACTCTGTGCATTCTTCACGGTGCCCCAAGCACGATCGTCACCGGCTTGGTTGCCACCTGCGGGGACCACTTCTAGCTCGCACACCAAACACGACCGCTCCGTGTGTCCTTAAATCGTCTCGACTTATTTTGCGAGCACCATAAAAATGTCTCGTCTTTTTCAACGAGCGCAAGGGTAGGCGTACCCTGCCGATCCGACGTCATATAATTATGAAGTCTCGAGCTCGCACATAGGTATGACCACCCGACTAGAAATCATATAACACACAAACACATAGCAAGCAAAAGTTTTGCACATAATTTTCTACTATGGCTATCCGCCGTTGACCATCGACGATCAAAGGGGATCGAGTCAAGCACAAGGATTCCTCAACTGAATAAACGAAGATGGCAAACGGGATTGTCTTTTATCTACCGCCACGAAGTCGGCAAACTCCAACTGTCCATCGCATACCGTTTTATTCCCTACGGAAAGTGATGACGAACGACATCACTATGATTCAGTAAGATCCGAACATTGTGCTTGGCTCTCATGCCGAAAGTTCTCCTTTTGAGCCATCCTTGTGTGACTCTACGTTGGTATCCGAGTTCACAAGGCAGAACAGGAACAAATCAAACATCTCGAATTCACAACTCGAGCTTGTGTAGGATTCATCCGTAACATTAGATAACCGAACATATATGTTTCGGGGGTAGAAGTCTTATTCACGATTACAGTTTTATTCAACAAGGATGATTCACAGTTTTATGTAGAAGAAACTTTCCTCTACGGACGTTGTTCGACATATCAGAAAAACGAAAGAAAGATGATGTAAGATACATTTGATGTGAGAGAAGTCTTTTTCACGGTTATCGATTGGTAAAACCGGAGTGATTTTCGTTTTGTCGTAAGATGATTTCCTTCACCATTATCGATCGTTGTAACAAGAGAAAGCACAGTAATACGCATTTGATGTAGGGGAAGTCTTTTTCATTAGCCTCGGAGTTACTCGAACTCGGCTTTCATCCACTTTGGCATTCTTCTGATCTCGTTAAAATTTCTTCTCAGTGTCGGTATCGGGTTTCTTTGTATTTCATCACCAACATTGTGATTTAGATGGGATTTCACACGCTACACGTGACACACATAAATACTTTCCGGAATTATTCGGTCAAGGTGACTTCCTAAGTCAACACCGTCCAAAAGAAAAGATTTCAAGGAACGCAAGAAAATTCGAACCCGTTCTTACGAAATTGAATCGAATAGGATTACTTGCATAAGGATCCACCATTTGGAAGTGTTCTCACCCAAACATTTATCCAAAACCACTAATTCAAAGGCGACGATTAATATGACATAGCACGGCTCTTCCTGAATTATGCATAGTTAGCTAGGCTATGCATAATTGAGGACCAAGCGACGACACATCCGACATAGCGTGCTCTTCCTGAATTATGCATAGTTAGCTAGGCTATGCATAATTGAGGACCAAGCGACGACACACCCGATAATGTCAAAAAGAAAACTTTTCGATTATTACACACCATATATGATGATGAAAGTTTTTGACCAATCCTTGAAAATAAGTAAATCATTTGACATAGAAATGGGAAATTATTTTTACCTCCATTTCGAGAAACAAGTCTACCATTGTTCATTCATTTTTTTATGGGAAACACATTTTTACTTTGTCTTCTTGTGAAAATCGATGCAATTTGGTATTTAGTTTGATAAAACATTTCATAAATTATTGTATATTTTTGGAATCAATTGTTCATAAAATGACATTAAGGTGGTTTGAGATCAAGGATCATAGCAAGTACAAGAAGTAGTAACTCAAGAATCAATGCAATCAAATGAAGTAAATGGGCGATATATTTGCTAACTGAAATTGTCCACACTAGGAGTCAAGATACCCATAGGATACAACAAGTGTCTTGAGGTAACAAGAACCTCAACATATATATCATGAAATAAACAACGAGCATCATCACACGTGCTGAAGTAATAACGATCATAATCTCCATAATGAAGCCAGGGGTAGTACATACGCTCTTCAATCATACATCTAATATCCAGAAGGTTATCTCCATTGTTTCGCGTTACAAGTACATTTCACCAAACATGGTTTCTAATAACATGAAAAGAAAAAGGCTGCGGTGTTTATGTAGGGGACAAAAACACACCTGGCAGCATAACTTTACTAACTGGCACTAGCAGTTTAGTGATCTATACAAAAATGGTCCTATACAACGGACAAGATCATAAGTGAATAAATGACAGGACTACTGAGGTCCCGGTAGTAGTGAAGATCTCCACTCTAAAGCAGTGAGGCGTCTATCCAACGTGCTCGACCACGACCTATAATATGGTGGTCCGTGATTAGGAGAAATAAAGATCAAGTGGAAGAATGCACAAGTTACATAAGTAAATATATTTACTACATACACATATATATGCATAATTACATACTATGGAATCCATATGTGCGCCCTATGTTTTATTTATTAAGACACTCTCATTATTAGTATTTTCCACGTCATACACTCTTACGTCACTTTTCTGAAAAGTTTCTATCTTTAGAAACTTACTATTTTAGGAAAGTCTATTTTTAGAAAGTTTCCATTTCTGGAAAGTTCGAATATCATAAGGCGTTACTATCGTTTAATACAATGTTAAGTTTCTCGTTAACCTCGATGCACCAATAGTTTGCATACTTATCCTTATATTTTTCCCTGTTTGTTTTTAATATAAAGTTTCAAAAAAATAGACTGACTTTTTAAATGCGGCGGGGGCAGTGGGCGTGCGGGGGAAATAGACCCACTATTTTTAAATGCGACCAAAACATATCGACTAATATATATATATATCATCCAATAATGTTCGTTAACATTTTACGAGCTCAAATGGACTCTAAAACGCTCAAACGGCCTCATCTTGACGAAAATAAGCATCTATTCCCTCTTTCTAATGTTTGACTTTTATTATTTATTTTTCCCGATTCTGACCCGTCCAAAACGACCCTCAAAAATATATTTTCACGTCTCGGACTCTAAAGCATTTTGATGCAAAACGACGTTCCAGACAACTTTTCAGATTTAGCCGATATCCGAAACCCAACGAAAAATGACCAAAATACCCCTGCAAATTTCTGCAGAAAATATTTATAAAACGTTGATTTGGATTTGTGTTTTTGACCCGTTATAAGACGTTTTAAGCTTAGATCGCCTCGCGGAAAGGTAAAACGTCATTTTAAACAACTTTTTAGTTTTACCCGAGACCCGAAAATCGACAGAAATGGATGAAAATGCCCTTAGTTCAGGTTTGATGCGGTCTTAATAATATGAAAAATGCAGATTTTGCTCTAGCTTTTAGACCTGTTATTACTCATTTTTAGACTCGGATTTTCTCATAGAAAAGTAAAACAATCTTCCGAACAACTTTCATGTTTCGGTCAAAGGCCGAAACGGACCCGAAAGTGACGAAAATGCCCCTTTTAAAATCTGACAGCAACTAATTTTTACTAAAAAGCTGAATTTTTATAAAACTTTTTCTAGATTTCGTTTGGCCGTAAAAACTTTGTTTTTGGGAGTTACGGAACGATCCATATATGGAAACGATCCTCAAAACAAGCTCTTCCACTTTCTTAGATCAAAATTTAACTTAAACATTTTTACGACACTCAAAAGAGGCGATGTAAATTCTGCACTAAACGACCCATTCTAAAATTCACCAAAACGCCATTTTCTCAACACAACAACTTCATAACTACGCCTAACTAACCTATCTCCGTCCACTAACGCCTCAAACCAATAGTCCTTCCACAATTATACATATACACTAAACATAATCACACATGGATTCCAAAGTATTAAATTAAAATGCATGCATAATCATAAGAAAATAACAATCAAGGAAGGTTTTAGAAGGCTCACAAATACTAGTAAATGCCAAGAAAATGATCAACAAAATTTCCTTCTTGTTCCTTAGCCCTTTGGTTTCTTAGTCGCGACTCAAACCACAACGACCAGACCAAAACACAACCACAAAAATTTAACCAAGCCTCAAATCTATATAATATCGTAAGGTATATATATATTACACATATACGAAATTAATCATGTCATATCATAATGGCGACACCATTACATAATGTCAATAGTACAACTCGAATGTACGCATGTAGCGATGATCGAAAGGCATATATATATATATAGCGGTTCGTCGTAGAACGTATATAGTATATATATAATTACTATTTATACCACACGCTTGGTATATATTATACAATTAAGGGCCTAGCACAAAGCACATAAAAGATCGGGAAGGATTGCGCGCGCGGGTATCGGACATCGGTGAACGACTCGTGATTTTTTTTCGAAAACAGTCATAGTCTAGGTTTTGAATAACGACCTAGTTCGCTATGACTCGTGCTCTGATACCAATCTTTAACACCCCCAAATTTACAACGCAACAGAATACAACATTGGGGTGCTACTTCATAATACAAGCTCACGAGTCACGGTAAACGACTTTAAAAGAAATATTTACTAACAAAGATTACATTCAATTTTTATTAAAAAGATCAGAGTTGCAAGGTCCCAATAAACTTTATGAAAACTCGTTTCTAAATAAGCCACATCATGACTAAGTTTCTTTGAAAACATTTTATCGTATGTACAAAGTTCACCAAGTCCACGTCCTTCGATATCCACGCTCCGTCCCATCCAAGCTAGCAAGCATATACCTGAGATAAACATGCTAAAACGTCAACAAAATGTTGAGTGAATCCATAGAGTTTATAAACAATCATTTTGAACACAAGCATAGCAAAATATTTAGTTCATAGAACAATCACAACGATGCTAGAGCCACGAACCGAACCTTAACCATGTGCCCAACCTGGAGTGATAGTGTTACACACTCCCAATACTAAATACAATATGTCTCCGTATGCCCTCGCAAGGAACACACGCCAGACAGGTCGTTAGGCCAAAATAGATCTATTATTATTGCATCAGCGTTCACCGGTTAGCGGTGATTGACGGTTCATGAAGGAAGGGCCACAACATAACACTCATAGCAACGTTCACATAATAAAATCACCTGTGTTCGATTTTCTAAAACAAGCATGTATCTCCCTCGCGGGTTTTTAAAACATAAAAAGGATTAAATGCGAGGCTATGAACTCACCGTGGATAAGAGTAGTGATTAAGAAATCCAAACGAGAAAGACGAGTGTCAACAATCAACCGCGACCTATTAATAATAATATATTATTAATATTCGAATGATATAAAATATGCAACTTATTGTAATTATATCATGTATATATATAGCACGCGCATAAAAATTTATACTTAGGAATCCATGACAACTCCACTTATTATTTCTATTAGTTTACACTTTTTCTGAAAATTGTAACGTTTTAGCTAGATGATCGGCTCACTTAAAGTAACGCTAAATGATCGAACTAGTCGATCTCCTTCCATATTAAGTTACCCTTATATGTTATTTAACTACCATAGTTCACCCATAAATCATGGCCTAAGTAATCTTATTATGAATGACACATCAATGACACTTGTTCTAAAACAGGGTCTGCTGGACTTTGCAAAAGTTTGGCTACAGCAAACCCTTCAAAACATTTTATAAAAATCTGGAAAAAATCACGTAGGTCACACATATCATGGACAACCTCCAGTTAAAATTTTGTCCAAAAATAATAAGTTTTGACCCGCCTGCACACATCATCCTTACAATCGAATTTCTGGACAGCAAACACAGTTTTGACACTTAATCTTGTACAAAGGGTTTGACTTACTTTTACATTCTGAAAATCGACGATGCCTAGTTCATTAGAAAATAGACTCGAATCACTTAATCATAGGGTCCTGCAAATATAGAAAAGCTATTGGCATGACCAAGTTACACTACTCGCAAAATGGACTAAAATTCTGCACAAAAACAACGCGTGCAGAATTTTGCCGAAACAATTTCCTAACTTCAAATCGCCATATCTTTTTCGTTTTTAAGAGTTGGAAGCTCAAATTTTTACCACATGTTCATAAGAACGACCACCACCATCTAATCACTTAAAACTCACATTACAATAATACTCATCTTACCAAATCAAGCCTAAATTTTCTAGTCTAAAGGAGGGTTTAGAAACCCTCACAAATCTTCAATTTTCACATATATTTCACATTCAACACTCTCAAACTAACCTATAATTACTACTAAACCACCTAATCTACCAACAAACTCTAAATCATAATTTATCCATGGATTCCCAATTATCAAAATCAACATGCATTCTTATATATGAAAACTAAATCAAAGAGGAAAAATAAAAGACTTACAATACAATGAGAAGGAAGAAAAAGATTAAACACAAACCCTGCTTGGGTTTGTTTGTAGCCGTGACCAAGAGAGACCAAAACCAAACCCCAAATTAATTTTTATCTTACCCAATCTTGTTTAAAAGCACTAACAATTAACCCTTATTGATTCCCTTGCCTCAATTTAACATAAACCCTAAGTTTAAAGATCTTGATAAAAATCAAGAAATCATCATTCTTGATGCATGGAGGATTTTAACAATGGGGGATGATTGAGGGTACTTATGTGAGTGTTTTGAAGGAAAATGGAAATGATTTGGTGAAGGTTTGATGATGGTAGTGGTGGCTTTGGGGCTGCCTGTGTCGAACCAAAGGAGGGAAAGAAGAGAATGGATCGACTGAGTGAATTGTGTGAGTGTGGGTTGTGTCGTGGTTTATCAAAAGGGGAAGTGGGCTTTTATAAATGAAATTTTATGAATTGATACTTAGGCTTGGTTTTTAGTTAATAAAAAAATATGGTTAAGAGTGTGGATTGTTGGGCTGCCGAACCAAAAGGGAAAAGAGAAAAGGGGCTTCGGTCCAATTTTTGTTAAATACTTTCTTCGTTTAAAACTCGACCCGATTATTAAAATAACGGAAAAATCGTAAAGACACGATTTTTGACTCGTTTTCGGCCAAACATGAAATAAAATTGAAAAATACTAAAAATGAAATAATTAAGCTCTCAAGGCTTACAAATAGGCATTCACAGATTTCTCGATCGATGACGGTTAATTTCCAAATATAGGATTCGCGAAGATTAAAAATTGACGATCTTAATAAAAATCGACTAAAATGTAAAGGTAAATTCTTCAAAATTTAGAAAATAAATTAACGCTTGGAATAAATAGTGGCCTTAAACACGGGGTTTTACAATTATAGAGAACCAGGTAGTATAAACTAGGTCTGGACTATAACCAGTATGTGATCCTACGTGATTATGTGCCTTACGTGATTTTACATAGTACGTATACATAATTAAATACTATATAAATAATATATATATGTATTAAATACTAAGTATAACTAATATTACTATAAGTATTTCTCATTTCATCCCATCATGCCGTACTCGATGACCCGCGCATTTATTCGTTTATTTTATATTCATCCAGTTACCCATTCACCCGATCATATGTTGCATCATGCATGGTTGATATAAAGATGATTTATATAAACTTTGCTTGTGCAGGTCATGTCTATTTCAGTTATCTCAGTTTCTTCGGATTCATCAGAGGATAGCGTAGGGGCACCTGCTGGACGAGTCATCTTGTTCGGTACTATCCCTACCACTATTCCTGACACCACACCAGTGATTACTCCACCCACTACTCAGACTGACACTACAGTGATACCCACAGAGACACCTATCACAGCACCTACTATACCACCTACTATACCACCATCCCCAGATTATACACCAGCATCTCTTGATTACTCACTTGCATCTGATTCAGAGTTTGATCCATCTGAGGATCCATCATCAGACCATATACCACCATTACCAGCTATCTCACCATTTTTATCATCGGCTGACGACACCACAGACAATGATACACTAGATACACCACCATCACCTACCCATGGTACACCTTTAACTGAGATTACCTTTTTTACCCAGAGATCACCTGTCATACCTCGTCGTCGAGTTATGATTCTAGCACCTGGACAGCCTATTCCTCATGGTCGACCGTACCGCTACCATTTTAATGGGCCGGTACACATGATGACTGCGAGGAAGAGGGTTGGACCATTACCTGTTTAGCAACTTGCTGTGAGACATTTTGTCGATCATTCTTCATCAGATTATTTTTCTCCAGATGATTCAGCTTGAGATTCTTCTTCAGATTCATCATCAGAGGCATCATCAGATTTTCATTTGGATGCTTCATCTGATTCTTCTTTGAGACACTCATTGCCGGATCATTCTTCTTCTGATTTACGGAGTACTTTTGCGAGGCCATCTCGCAAGAGACGTAGGTCCCCTATGATATCTGTACCTACATTACCACCTATATCTGGAGCTTTATCTCCTGTCTATGTTGATTTGATACCATCGCCTAAGAGGGTTAGGGATTCTGGTTATTTAGAAGATGTAGAAGTTAATCCTAGAGAGACTAGTTTGAGGGATGATGTTATTGTCAGGGGTAGCGATAAGCCTCACTTAGAGCAGGATATTGATCCAGAGATTGACGAGTGTTTCGCTTATGCGAATGCTCTTAAGGATAGGGGGATTGATGCTAGAGTTGTAGTTGAGGCTGTTGATCGACTGGGATAGGATTATTGGGGTTGAGTCGGCAGTCACTGCTTTGACTAAGAGGATTGCTAAGTTGGAGAGGGATAATAGGAGGCTCAGAGGCACCACGAGTGTTGAGAGTTAGAGAGTTGACCGGCTCTAGTGCGGCATGTCACGTATGCAGAGAGAGCTTAGGCAGATACGGCGGTTTTGATTTTATGATCGAGTGAGAGTTGGCAAATTTGAGGCGTGTGCTAGGAAGCACATGGGCTACCATCCTTAGAT
>BQNB010056032.1:18138-38835 GCA_026074375.1 Tanacetum coccineum
ACTGTAACTCGTACCTCTAATGCCCTGCAGTGAGCTTCAGACCTAGCCAAGGCCTGATGGGTCTCCATACTCTCTTGCTTGTAAGTAAGTCTCTCTCTCTTCAATACCTCAATCTTAGCTCTCACAGCTGCACGATCCTTGGGCATCGTGATGTCGTGAGTGAAATTCTGAACTCTCTCTACTACAAACATCTACCTGATAACTGACCCTCATGTTGACCATCTCTAAGGCGGTCATCATCCTCCTCTCAGTATCTCGAAACCTGGTCTCCATAGTGTTTACAAAACCGCAATCGACTCCATGGGCCATAGTAGGTCCTGGCTGTCTCGCAGTAGAAGCAACAGAACTCTCTCCAACCTCACGACTAGGTCTAGGAGTAGTAAGTAGTAGCCTCTTCTGAAGTGGCATATCAGCCTCAGGAATCTCAGCTCTGCGGCTAGCGGATGGTGCAGGTGGAGGTATAGGTAACAATGATGGTGTCCCTGATGGGTGTAGTGAATGATGGAGGGATGATGCTACATCTCTCATCTCAGCCGCGAGTGCTCTAGGACTTAGGGGTCGAATACGTGGAGATAAAAAGGATGGTGGTAGTAATGAAGGTGCAGGTGCAGAAGCAACCTCAGCTGGCACTAACCCCTCAAGATGCTCAGGCTCAGGAATGTACACTGGTACATGGTCCTCCAGCTTTATGGGATCAGGTACATACTCTGGAGAACGTGGTGCCTGCTCCAGTAGCTGTCTGGCAGCCTCCTCGTAAGGATCCTCAGATGGGATACTCCATGATCGTGCCTTAGAGTGAACAGAAGTATAGGTAACTGCGGAATCAGCTGACATGACTACTGTGACCAGCAGAAATGGCTTATATGAGTATATTATATAAGACTCTTATAGCAATATACATTTATATCATAACATGTATATCAATTATGAATGCATCTAGTCCAACCAACTAATGCAACAAGTAGTGTATGCATGAATGTATGCACATATGTATGTCCCGTGTAAACCCCTTTGTTATAAAACAACTTTTGAAAACGGTTATAGTCCAGCAAAAACATTTGACCTGGTTCTCTATAACCTTGACTCTATAACCTTGGCTCACATTTTCATGACTCGGGTTCTAAAGAGAATTTATGCGAAACGATATTTTGAACAACTTTCCAGTTCTGTCCGAGACCCGAAACTCGACCAAAATGGGCGAAAAAGCACTCGCATCAGATCTGATGCAGTGTATTAATTACCAAAAAGCCAGATTTTGCCCCCGCCTTACGACCCGTTATCACTCGCTTTTAGACTTAAAGAACCTCGCGAGGAAGTAAAACGACCTTCCGAACGACTTTCATGTTTTGGTCAAAGGCCGAAATGGACTCGAAAGTGCCGCAAATACCATCTTAAAATCCTGACAGAAACCACTAACTTAACAAATGCTGGATTTTTATACCTCGAATATATACCTCGTTTTCGCTCTAACTTTTTCGTTATAAATCCGTTTGACAAGTTTCTTACCTTTTCGGAATCGTCGTGAATCATACTACTTTATAAAAATATAAAATAATGTGTTATATATACGAATTTTGGACAGAATCTTTGAGTGACCTTGTTGAATCCATTTTTAACCTTGCTTTTATACCTTACTACTTTTGTAGTTAATCATTTTTACACCAACTTAATATGGTACAATACTTTCTCATCCCTTTTAACATGATATTAGCAATATCTCAACATATATAATAGTGTGCAAAATGATCATTACAAGTAAAAACTCCATTTACATGTTAAAAATCCTACATGGTGATTCAAGCTACAATAGAACTAACATATGCATAAAATGAATATTGAAAGAACATAAAGGGTTCTAGATGACCTTATGGTGTATGATGATGATGATCAATGTAATCTAAACCCTTGTTTAGATAAAAATCCAAAGCTTGCACCAAAGAAAACCCTAGTTTTCTTAAATAAACCTTAGCTTCCCTTTTCTTGATTAAAGCTTGAATATGGTTAACCAATGCTTGGAAATATCTTAGAATGTCTTAGATATGATGTGTATAGGTGTGTATAGGTTGTATAAAATTTGGTATGGATTTGTTACAAAGGGTTGTTTGAGCCGTGGCCTAGTAGAGAGCCAAAGGGAGGGTTTTTGATCTTTTTGGTTAAGTGTTTTACTTGTATGAGTTCCTATCTCTAGTTATGCATGTATATAAGGAAAGTCTTGGTCAAAAAGGTGCAATAGTAGTCTTAAACAAGTCTCATGGTCTTAAGGAAGACTAGTTGGTCAATATGAAACATGGTATGGCTATCTTTAATGCAAAGGTGATGTACAAAGACCTAGTTGTAAGATTTCTTTCATTTTTCTTGTATATAACTCTTTAAATCCGGCCATATAGAGACATATATGATATATTTTTGTAAAATTTGAATATTGGGTATAAACGTAGGTATTTGTTGAAGCGTAGATAAATTAACGTGCTTCCGGTTACGCCTAGACGTACTTTATCGCAAAACGTAAAAATCTTACGTAGCCAATAAAAATGAATAAACAATGTCAATAATTATTCTCAAAATAATTATTCAACGCTTAATTGATGTAAACCTTTAACCGTTTGATGCCCGTTTACATTGATTGATCATTTTTAGCTTACGCGATTTAGCTTAATGTTTATGATTTAAACAAACGCGTACAACACAAAAGGTACATAATAAATTTATCGACGTCGTCAATGACTTGAAAACACAGGGTGTTATATGTAAAATGAATCCATTTACTCGTATCATTTTACAAAACCATCTACATTCAATACCCGTGACTAAATTCAAAAAAAAATGACAACTAGACATCATCATGCACACTTACATGACTACCCCACTTGTCATCCTTCTTTCATTTCAACACATTCACACGACATTTCATGACTCGTATTATTTCAAACCTCACCTGCTACTTACACCTGATTCAAACTTTCAAAAGAAGTCAAGAATAGTGTTCCCTTTAAAGAATAGTAATAGAAAAAGGTTAATCATGATAAATAGTATCATGAAAACATCATCATCACCATTATTCCTTAATAGTATATCACGTGCAATGGAAAGAAAAATATCAGTAACCATGCAAGAAATTTGAGTATAAGTAAGGACCATGCATGTACACTTTTAAGCACAACTCAATTTTGAAAACAAGCAGTAAATTAGCACGGTTGGAGTTAGGGTTCTGCGATTGGGTTCAAGGAGCTAGGAAACGTCGGGTTTTAAAAGGATAGAAGCGAGGAAGGTTCGAGCTCTCTTAACACCATCACCCCTCCTCATCGAATAGCGAGCTTGAACCTCGGTGAGTCACCTCTTAGTTTAACTATGTCATTATCCTTGTAGCCTAGCATTCGACCAAAACCAAAGCACGTCTAGTCTTGGCTAACTAAATGAAAGCCTCGACCTTGCTTCGCTAGTACACGACATATAACCCATACGCGGTTCGCATGTACGTACGCATGCAAAGATTTTGGTTGTGTCACACATAAAATAACGACACATATTCAAGCTAGTAAACAACATATCATGCGTGTAAAACTAATAACGAACCAATGTCTATATAACAAACGTTAAACAAATAGAAACTTGACTTATAAAACATTGGCTCACTAGGGACGATTAGACGCCAGGGTATACGCGTGTTGCATAGAATTTTTCTTATGGTGTGAACTCAACATGATTACCTGGGCGTGACAAGGTGGCATGTGACAAACCACGATGAGCCGTGGCTCACTGTTGGAATGTCGTAACTTCTAAAGAAACCAAGCAAGGCATGCTTGTCTGCCGCACCAAGACCCCATCGAATTTAGCACTCGGTTATAATCTAGGATACACCACTTTGCACGCAAGCAAGCCATAGTGGGCTGCAGCCGCTGTCGCAGCCTTTAGGCCTGCAAAGAACATGTCCACGACCTTGTGTCTCGACATTGTTTACCTCAGGGTTGTGCGTTTTGGCCGGACCATGTAAGTTTAATAGAAAGGAGTTAACGAAACATAATATAAGGTGTACTCTATGGGAAAAGGGGGACGACAACAGTGGGTTACTAACCCCACTGTCGGTTGGCAGAAAACAAAGGAAAGGGAGCAGACCATGGGGTCGGTACATGTATATACAAGAAGCAATAATGCATGAAATTTTTCCCCTTTATAAAAACTTGTACATAGAGAAGTGTTGAAACGTGCATGATTTGGGCTCTCGGGTCGCTCTAGCCGAGACCCAAATGGGTTAACAAACTCGTTAATGAAACAAGACCATTTCGAATGGGTAAAAAGTTTTATACGACATTTTTTTGAAGGAATAACAACAAAACCGAGTTTTAAACGAGTAAATGAACCTAACGCGGCCTATATAATTTATTTGATACTAAAAATATTTAAAAACTTCTTCGGGTTTTTGAACATAAAAGCTATAAGATTTAAAGTGTAAAATTTAGAATATAAACGAATAAACAATTTTTATAAAGTATTTAAACGAGTCAAACGGACCGTGATGTATAATGCTACAAATTAATTAACAACGACGGTATAAATAAATAGACGTGATAAGGACATATATAGACTTAGTAACTTACAACTAATACTTGTATTTTCCTAAGATATAAATCGCATGAACTTATAAATATAAATTACGACGCATGATTTTAGCAAGTTATGTATAAGTGTAAAGTCGTGTATCATCTCATAGAGCCAACGGTTTAATCAACATCTTTGAGAACATAAAACGTTATCTCATGAACGACAATGCCCATTGATGACCCATTTGCATAATTCATTTCATACATTAAATTTTTAGAATGTAAACTCAGATTGGTCATAATTACTTAGGTGTTCGACCAAGTTACTATTCAACGTACATTGATTCATTACCAATTCCGGACGATTAATCGACAAGGTGAGTTTCATAGCCCCTACTTTTCTGTTTTAGATCATCTTTTGGGGTGAGAACATTGCTTATTTTTAACAGTTGAACACAAGTACAATTACTGATTTACTATTGGGTCTAAGTCCCTACTCAACCCAACTTGCTATATTGCCTAATTTATCATGAACCGTTAATTCTTGTAAGCGCGAATGTTATGGATAGATCTATCAGGATTGACATCCCCGTTTGTCTTGGACTGACATTAATCAAGCAAACACAGTTTCATTTGAGTTAGTTACGGATGTCGCGGGTTGAACATATGCATGGGCTTACCTATGATGGTACTTGTTAACGCTTCGGTGTCATGAGCTTAGACAATAGTAAATACTTTTCATTGTGATATATAGGATTACTATATTTCATGTTATGGTTATAAATCTTGTGGTTCATCACTATTATCAAACAACAAAACCTATGAACTCACCAACTTTATGTTGACACTTTAGCAATGTTTTCTCAGGTGTTCTACCTTACAGAATATAAGGAGTCTGCATTGGTATAATGGCATGTAGAGGTCTATCTCTTGTATCAAGTCCTCTTCACGTCATGAAGTTACAATCCCAAATCCAGTCTTCCGCTGCAGTGAAATTTGGGGGTGTGAAAATTTAGTTCCTGGAGCGACGGCGATTGTGAAGTCTCCATATCGTCTAGCGCCCTCAGAGATGCAAGAATTGTCTTTGCAGCTTCAAGAGTTGCAAGACAAGGGTTTCATTCGACCAAGTTATTTGCCCTGGGGAGCGCCGGTGTTATTCCGCAAAAAGAAGGATGGCTCGCTTCTTATGTGCATTAATTATAGAGAATTGAACAAGTTGACGGTTAAGAATCGCTATCCTCTTCCGAGGATTGATGATTTATTTGACCAACTACAAGGATCGCGTTATTTCTCCAAGATAGACCTTCGATCAGGTTATCACCAACTACGCGTGCATGAAGATGACATTCCAAAGACTGCGTTTCGAACGAGATACAGACATTTTAAGTTTACGGTTATGCCTTTTGGGCTAACCAATGCACCTGCAATTTTTATGGATTTGATGAATCAGGTTTGCAAACCATATTTAGATAAGTTTGTTATCGTGTTCATTGATGACATCTTGATCTACTCGTAGACGAAAGAAGAGCATGAGGTTCATCTAGGATTGGTGTTGGAGTTACTAAGGAAGGAGAAGTTGTATGCCAAATTCTCCAAGTGTGAATTCTGGTTGCAAGAGGTGCACTTTCTTGGTCACGTTGTCAACCAGAATGGTATACATGTGGACCCAAGCAAAATAGAAGCAGTAAAGAATTGGAAGACCCCTACGACACCTTCTGAGATTCGATCATTTTTGGGATTAGCCGGTTACTACCGACGGTTTATTGCAACTTCTCCAAATTGCTAAACACATAATATGTTTAACTCAGAAGAATCAGAAGTATGTATGGGGCATAGAGCAGGAAGAGGCTTTTTAGACCCTAAAGAACAACTTGTGTGATGCACCAATATTAACTCTACCTGATGGAGTCGACGGTTTTGTAGTCTATTGTGATGCATCGAACCAAGGATTAGGTTGTGTACTCATGCAAAGGGGTAAAGTGATTGCCTATGCATCGAGGCAACTGAAAATCCATGAGAAGAACTACATGACGCATGACATGGAGTTGGGAGCGGTTGTGTTTTCTCTTAAAACTTAGAGGTATTATCTGTATGGTACGAAGAGTGTTATCTATACAGATCACAAAAGCCTTCAACACATATTTGATCAAAAAGAGCTGAATATGCATCAGAGGTGGTGGATTGAATTGTTTAGTGACTACGAGTGCGAGATTCGCTACCACCCTGGTAAGGCGAATGTTGTGGCTGATGCATTGAGTAAGAAGGAGCGGCTGAAACCAAGACGTGTAAGGGCAATGGCTATGACTATTCAGACTGGAATGAGAGAGAAGATACAGGTAGCACAGAGTGAGGCATTTAAGCAGGATAATATACTTGTGGAAAGCTTGCATGGTTTAGATCAACAGATGGAGAAGAAGTAGGGCGAGAGTTTGTATTTCATGGACCGTATATAGGTTCCATTAGTTGGTAGGGTGAGAACGGTGATCATGGATGAAGCCCACAAGTCTAAATACTATGTGCATCCGGGAGCGGATAAGATGTACCACGATCTTCGAGATATGTACTGGTGGCCGGGAATGAAGAGAGATATTGCTACATTTGTTAGTAAGTGTTTGACGTGTTCTAAAGTAAAGGCAGAGCAGCAAAGGCCTTTAGGCTTATTGCAACAACCTGAAATACCACTATGGATTTTATCACAAAGCTACCTTGGTCAAAGAATGGGCATGACACAATTTGGGTCATAGTTGATAGACTGACTAAGTCGGCTCATTTTCTGGCTATAAGAGAATACTATAGTACGGAAAGATCAAAGTGAGCGTATAATTCAGACCTTGGAGGATATGCTTAGGGCATGCGTGATTGATTTTGGTGGTAGCTGGGATGTTCATCTACCATTGGCTGAGTTTTCCTATAATAATAGCTATCATTCGAGCATAAGGTGTGCTCCGTTCGAAGCTTTATATGGGAGGAAATGTAGGTCGCCTGTTTTATAGGCTAAGATTGGAGAAAGTAGTTTGATTAGATCGGAATTAGTTCAAGAAACGACTGATAAAGTGGTGTTGATAAAAGAAAAGCTCAAAGCGACGAGAGATCGTCAAAAGAGCTATGCTGATAATAGGCGTAAACCGTTAGAGTTTGAGGTGGACCGTGAAGTTAAGAGTTTAAAACGTAGTAGGATATCGCTTGTGAAAGTTCGTTGGAATTCTAAGCATGGACCTGAGTTTACTTGGGAACGCGAAGATTATATGAAGTCTAAGTATCCTCAGTTGTTCGTTGAGCGAGCTGATGAATCAGCTAGTTAAATCTCGGGATGAGATTTCCTAAAGGAGGAGATACTATCACAACCATGATTTGAGCAGGTTAGTCAAACCGTTAGTGTTGACTTATGTATCTGTTTCTATGTATGGGTTATGTGTTATTTGTGTTTATACGTGTTTATATGTGTTTATGTGGGTTATGTGAGATTTGGTAATCAATCCATTGAGCGTGATCGTCTCATTGGGATTGGGTTCGTGTTGGATTTAGTGGAGTTCATTTCGTTCACTTTTGGTGACAAGGAAATGATTTCATGATTTAAGCGTTTTAGTGATTTATCGTGTAAGTATTATTACGTATACGTATTTATGTGCTAGTAATGTTAGGTATGAATAGGTGTTGGTAGTTAGAATAAGAATGAAATGTGAATTCCTATTTTTGGAAAGTTAGGTTAAAATAAAAATGAAAATTTATTTATTTTTTTAAAAGTCTAGTAAATTGCGTTTACGCAAAAAGGTATACTCAAATTAGCTTAGGTTTTTGTAGAAACTTAAGGTAATGAATATAATTAGTTAATTAATAATTAAAAAATATATATATATGTATATTCAAAAGGGTTCGACCGGTTTGGGTTAAGAAAGAAAAAAAAAGAAACAAAAGCCTAATTAAACTACAACACTAATTAGGAATTATCCTAAAACCTATATATACCCAATAAACATAACCCTAAAACGAAATTTCCTCCCCTCCCATTGAGTTGATCGGCCAAAAATCCCAAACCAAGAAGAAGAAAAATTAGGGTTTTGATTTTGTGAAGAAAATAAGCTAAAGGTATGTTTAGTTTTTCTTAATTAGTTTAATCATTGATTTAATTCATGTAACAAGAGTTATGGTGGATTAGGGTTTCATTAAATCTGTAAATTAATGATGTTTAATCATATTACAATGATTAGGGTTTAATTAGGATCATATGGGTGTATTCGTTAGGGTTTAGATCGCGTTAGAACTTGATTTAGATTAGGTCAGAATTTAGGGCTGTGTTGTTCGGCTGTTATCTTGATGATGGTAATAGCTTTTGTCAAGTTTCCGGTGTCTATGATGTAGCTCAGAGAGTCTAGTTTCCAGAACATCCGGCCTGGAAAGTTTTTAAGGTTGGTAAGTCGTTTAAATGTTGGTTACGAGAAAAGTTGTCAAAGCAGTAAATTCAGGTCAGATTTAGGTCAGATTACGAGGTGTAAAACCCCAACATAAAAATTGAATTAGGATTATCTAACCTACAGGAGTTTATTTCTATGTGTCTATTAAAAATCACCTAAAGGAGAGCTTCTGATTTGGAGTCTAAGTATGGTTTTTAGGTCCAAACTTTTTAGTGTGCGATCAAATCCAAAACTGAGTAGTTAAAAGTTTGATTTTATTTGGGGCACTTAATCATGGAAATAAATTAGTGGAAAAATCATGGAGATAGTAAACTCCGATGACACGTACTATGAGTCATATCTCACTACCCTAAATTCTAAAAAGAATTTGTCATCTCCAGCTTGTTTTTGCCTAATTTTCTCCTCTTGTGCTTTTTTGTTCATGGCCTCTTCTTCCAACATTTCTCTTAGAGCTTCTTCATCCATACGGAGTTGATGTAACTCTTTCTCGGTAAGAGAGCAATTAGCTTATGATGACGAACAATCTATGCCTTCGCGTATACGGTAGGAGTACTTTTCCCAGAGCCAAGCCAACTTAGCACCTATTTGTTTCTCTAACCGTGACGCCTTCCCATACATAGAAAGATGCAGCTTGTGATCATTTCCAGAACTCTCTTTCAAGAAAGTGCAAATCAACGCACGACTCTCTTGAGACATGTCATAGCATTTCTCATACGCTTTTATCAGATCTTCTCTGACAGTGCATGAGTCTTCAAACCGAAAGGCTAACTCCAAAAGCGCATCCTGACGACCCTTGTCTTCGTTAATTAATCTTTGCACCAATGCTTCAATTTCAGAGTCGGTATGGGGAAGCGAACAGACAATTCGAAATATTTTTACCTTGTAGTGAGGTTTAAGTTTAAAATTTTGAGAGAAATGAAGTGGTAGTTATAAGACAAAAGGGGGAAGGTAAATAACTTAAGATTTTGGTGTCTACTTCAACGGATATATTCCCAACACTTTGTCGTATTGGCTCATTCCGATGACAAGACATTCATCTAGGGATACGTGAGGACCAATTCAAGAGCATATACTCTCACTTGTTCGCAAACTCACAATCTCCTACAACATCTTTATTTCGGGACGAAATCTTCTAATCTGGGGAGACTGTGACACCTCGTAAAAAAATCTAAATTTCTCTTTTTCCTTAAGTAAAATTTGGTACCGCAAAATTTACAAAATTTACCGTTAACCTCAAAAGAAAGTTATTCTATGAACGACATACACAACTTCATGTTATAGAAAGTCTAAATAGCACGCGAATATCACCATTATTGCTTTTGTGTCAATAATAATAATAATAATAATAATAATAATAATAATAATAATAATAATAATGAAACATCATCATTATTATTCTCTCACACCAAAACCCCACCCATTCTTTCTTACAAGACTTTACATGCCAGTATTTCATTCAACACACCAATAGTGCATATTCCATAATAGTGTTATAATGATACAACTATGCTCAATAGTGAGTGAATAATATACATTCACGGGAAGAGTTTTAGTAGATGTAAGTTTGTAGTATAAATGGAAACCCATTTCCTTCACTTCTAATATCACTCTCACACACAAAATCAAGGAAGAGAAGTACGGTGCGAATACAGTTTTGAGCTAGTGAACGGGTTTAAAGGGTAGTATTAACCAAGGGTTGGTTCGAGCTTCCTTACCACTGTCATCTTTCAACATTGCCTAGCAAAACTTGGACCTTCGTAAGTCATCCTTGTAACCTCGCATTATACATGTTATAACATTCACTTTATAGTAACACATTGAAGTTTGATACATAAACGATGGACTTAAAATGAACTAGATCAAACAAAAACTATACAACAACTTAAACGATGTGATACTTGACACTTGTTCGTGATTATATAACGTTGGCACTAGGGACGAGTAGGACTAAGACTAACGTGTTAAATATTTATATTGTGACCATGACCAAACCATAACTCGACCACCTAAGTAATGTGCGACGAGGGGCTGCTGCCTCGTCATGGTCGTGCCTCGTCATGGTCGTGCCTCGTCATTGACAGCACCAATGTGAGCAGAAGGGGCTGCGCGTTGGTTAGCCAACCTACCCCGACCTGTTAAACATTTGAGCCACGTCGCCATGCATGCTAGCATGCACAGTCGGTCGCTGCCACTGTTTCCTCTGCTTGCGCAAGCGTGCGACAGTGGGCATGATGCCACTGTTGCTGCTGCACGGTGACGAGTGGTGTGGCCCTAGTGGTCTCGTACTAGCAGGCTGCTGCCATGCGACGAACGCACCCTTTTGGGCACTTTGAAACCAACCGGACGAACCATGTTGGGCAGCCAACACACCCTCCTTGGTGCGGCTGCACTTGACCCCGACGCACCTTTATGGTTTGAACCGAAGGACTGGACACCCTTGTCGAAGTGGTACTACTTCGATGGCAAACCATTTCCTATTTGGTGATACTTGTGCATGAGAATAGCAAGCTAGGTAAATGAACAACCAACTTATTTATAGCTACATAAAATAACAAAACTTTAGTACATATAATTAGTAGCCAACATGTGAAAGAAAGGAAAGCATGGTGACATAAAATTTGCATGCATGCTCTTCCTGGATGTGTCATGCTAGTCGGGTATGACATGGTATGTCATGTTTTAACTTGTTCCTCCTTTTGCAAATGGATAGTATACCTTACGTATAGTATATATAATTCATGCGTGTAGAGTAGAATGCATTTCCACAACTATATAATTGACACTAGAAATGGTATATTACTTTTAATGGCTTAGAATTTGTTACGATAAAACCGAACTTTTATAAAAGAGTTAAATAAACTTGTTTCGTATTATATAATCCAGTTGACACTAAAAATAAACTAAAGTCTATTCGAGTTTAAAACATGATTTTAAAAGCCATATGATTTAAATTGTAAACTTCGAAACGTAAGAATATTAAATACAAGTAAATAATTTTTACAAAAATTATTTAGACGTTTTCACATAAACTGCAATATATAGAAAGGATATTTAGACGAGATTTAAGTGACGACTAAAGTAAGTAAATAAGCAAGATAAATATACATATAAATTCAATAATTGGTAAATAATAGTTATATTTTTTTAAAACATAAATTGTATTATTTTAACAATTTAACCATATGATTATAAGTTATAGCACATAATTTCATCAAATTTAGTATAAATACTTATATGTGCGTAGTCATGTATCATCCCTAGAGCCAACGGTCTAATCAACGATATGAGAACATAAAGCGATATTTTATTATTGGACAAATAAGTTGGATAATTCATATTTTGAATTCTTAGTAACTCAGATTTATCGTAATTACTTAGGTGTTTGACCGAGTCACTATTTGACGTGTATAGATCCAATTTCCCCATTCAAGGCGACTAATTGACAAGGTGAGTTTTCATAGCCTTACTTTACTGTTTTAAATCATCTTTTAGGGTGAGAACATTGCTTATTTTTAACAGTTGAACACATGTACATTTATTGATTTACTATTAGGTCTATGTCCCTATTCAACCCAACTTGCTATATTGCCCAATTTATCATGAACCGTTAATTACTCGTAAGCGCGAATGTTATGAATAGATCTATCGAGATTGACATCCCTGTTTGTCTTGGACTGACATTAGTCAAGTAAACACAGTTTCATTTGAGTTAGTTACGAATGTCGCGGGTTGAACATCTGCATGGGCTTGTCTATGATGACACATGTTAACGCCTCGGTGTCATGAGCTTAGACAATAGTAAATGCTTTTCATTGTGATATATAGGATTACTATATTTCATACTATGGTTATAAAACTTGTGGTTCATCACTATTATCAAACATCAAAACCTATGAACTCACCAACTTTATGTTGACACTTTAGCAATGTTTTTCTCAGGTGTTCTACCTTACAGAATATATAGGGAGTCTGCATTGGTACATTGGCATGTAGAGGTCTGTCTCGCGTATCAAGTCCTCTTCACGCCATGAAGTCACCATCCCCTCTATCACGCCAGAAGTACACCATTTCAAATGCTGAGTCTTCCGCTGTAGTTGAATTTAGGGGTGTACAATACCATAAAGCATTCTTAGGTGGACACACATCATACAAACTCTAGTCTCCATCTTGTAACACCACTTCAAACTGTAATCATTCCACAATCTCTTAAATCCTCAAAATACATGGCCTTCTTTCTTCCTAACAACTACATTCATCCTCATAACCATCGCATCTTCACAATCTCCAACTTACTATTACGATAACTTCTTTGCCACCTTCAACTGCCACTAAACCACCTAGCAAAAACAGCGACCAATGCTCCTATTGACCAATAACTATCTTCACTACTAACTACGCATTATTTTCCTTATTTACTCTCAACTGATCAGTTCTACAAGGAAAGCAATAGCCCCCAGCTAAGCTCTGGAAGATGCACCCATCTTCTCACTCGAACATCTTCTAGATTAATTTGAGTACCCTTTTGGGTGGCCAATATTCAAAGTTCTTGGTTAAACTAGGAACTATTTAGTCAAATGATTTGATGAATTGGGGATCGGTTAAATGAAATTTTAAGTGATGAAAATTTTAGGATTTAAAGGTAAGAAATGGGTCATGTCATAACGGTACATTTAAACCAAGTGAAATCGGGTAAGGTAATGTGAGCGTCACGGTGGAGTGTAATACTACGGCGTCACTGTCATATCTAAGAGCGTTATTAACACATACACAATCAAATTCACGACAAACAACACTAACATTCAACTACCACTGATTTAACGTTGAGACAAAAATCCAATTGCTATTCACTTTTTCATTTCTACATAAAGTATTTATATCTACAAAACCCTGAACTTACTGGATGCGTATTTCTGGGTGTTCTACTACACACGTCACACTTATAATATGCACATTACAAAATTACATAAAGGAGCTATACAATACGAGATTTTTATAAGATATATGTATCAATGATATCACGTTACCACATCTCTATGCTCATACAACTCAACATAACACCATATTCATGTGATCCCTAGTACCCTATTCTTTTATTCTGTCTAACAAAACTGCTCTACTACTCAACACTACCCATGTCACTATCTCTACTTTTCACAGCACACACTCACAAACACTCTAACTCAACCCAACAAGAGGCGCCAATAGCCGCAAAACAACATTAACCTAAACACATCTCTCTTATACATCTCCATAAACACCCTCTACAATCTAAACACACGACTTTGCTTACTCACACAATAGAAATTGAAGTATGTGTAAAAATATTCAACTCTAACTAGATTATGTTTTTGTTTTATATCCATCAAATGACACATACAAACTTCAAGTTTATACAAATCTTCTATTCTTCTAAGTATAACTGTTGGGTTTTAAAACATTTTATGATGATTAATAAAGTTCTAAATACTTTTTTATAAGATATGATGTCATGTATGACTTTCTTAAAAAAACATATGGCTACTTTTTTTTAAACAATCTACAACGTTTACTTTATCAAAAACAAAATTTCCAGCTAAAAATGTAGTTTTTCATGATGTATGCGTTTTGATTAAACCTTAAGACCAAAAATCTATACTTCATACGAGGATGGAGTTTAAAATCATAGATATTAATGAAAATTTCATAAAAAAATATACAATTTACGAGCATCAAACACTTTTTTACATCTCTGAGTTTGTCTCTTGTACTCATTTTCCACTAAAGCACAAATTTAAAATTATTTTTTCTTTTAAAACTTCAAAATTTTAATTCTTGTAATATCAAAGTTACATTCTTCTTTTTAAGTTATCTTTTATCCTTCAAAAATAAGTTCAAGTTACATTCTTCTTTTTAAGTTATCTTTTATCCTTCAAAAATAAGTTCATACCTATAACAAAGTTTCAAAAATCAAAAGCCCCTAAAAATGAAGTCATGTGCGGTTGATCACCGCGCATATCATGTAAGTTCAACCCTAAATTTGGAGTTGTCAGATATTGAACCTTTTTCAAAACATGTTTCTTCACATTCCAATAATCAATGCCTCGTCCACATTGAAGTTAAATAGGTGTGCAATGTCATTTTGTTGTCAATAACATCATCCTTACTAAAGCAAATTTTACGTTTAAACTCAGTACTTAAAGCTAATATGACAACATTATCTATAGTACCAAACGAGTTGAAAAATGACCTGCGCGTTGCGGCGAGTGCTAACGTGTTATTGCACCATACCTGCGCTAACAATGATTAAAATCCTACACCCAAATTTCTTATTCACATCATCGATTAAAATCCTACACCAATATGTATGCAGTTTGGTCAAAGAATGCTTCATGATATCTATTACGGAGTATCAAAATAATGCATTTCAATAAGCAATCCGAAACACATCCTTAATTATTGGACCTCAAAAGTCATAATGCACATTCCATCTACACCTCAAAGAAATCAAATTGTCAAAATATTTTCTTACAAAGTATCAAACTTCACTAATCTTGCTACGAAAGTATATTTGTCCAACTTTATGTTACTATAATGCGATAAGTCGCAAACATAATATAATTCAATATACAAATATTATGTACAGTTTGACATCGAAATAACTAAAACCATGTCATATGGAAGCATATACAGAGTATCAGTTATGGACAGATTCCCAAACAGAACATCAAACAAACCTGGCTAATTATAAACATGTACAAAACTAACTGAAGTTAGTAATTATGTTGACAAAATAGGGACAAATGAACTGAGATGCGATATTTGAGTAATGATTGCATATTGTGTACCAAGCATACGGAAGCTATCAAGTACGGAAAAAAATCACAATACCTCTTACTCGGGACCACAATTATCTTGAGAAATGTCTTCGGATGAAATGGTTGCTTTCTTTTCGTTGTTAGCAACAGATGTTGTTGGCTTCTTTGGAGCAGGTTTGAGTTTCATTTAAGGTCAGATTTTTTCACTTTAGGATATATACATATATACTACGTAAACGCCATTTAACTGGTGCGGTTTTACAACAGCGCCGAACACCCATTTACACCACCTAAAACCCTGTAGATGATCGTAGAAAGACGGGATCGACAGATTTACAGAGTTAGGTGTTGCAAGCCCACAATTCAGCCATATCCATTTTCTTATTGATGATGAAACTTCTCAACATCACCAGCAAAACGAAAACACCATACCATGGTATAATCACGCTATGTCTAGCCTACTGAGGCCAAAAGTGAACTCAACTCAGCTCCTACGCTCAAAACTCAATTCGAACACGCGATTATAACTATAAAAATATTGCACTAATTAATCTACTGGATTGCAGACCAGCTTAACGCTATTCTAGTACACCAATTATCAAGTTTGTAGACAAAAGTGTTGTACTTTAAATTTGGTAATTTTGTTAGCTTATTCACTTGTTGATGCATCACTATGTATATGAAAAGATGACTTGCACATGAAAACCAATTTTCTAAAGATTAAAGTCATTTGGTTAAATCATATATAAATAAATTGATACGAACTGGAACGATAATAGAATTGATAGAGGAAAATAACGATAAATAAAGATAGGTGATCAACTTTCGAGAGGCCGGTCTCTCTCCCAATAATGATATTAAATCACTAAACCATTCATATTATTCAACCTATAAGATTACAACCCTAATCATCTATATATAATAACCCTATTCTTGTAAAACAAGGCACCTCCTAATCTTATCTAAAAATAAACTATATCTAGTTAATAATTAAAATACTAAATAATACTTATCTAGTAATTATAAAGATACTAATAATCTGGATCGTATCATTACTCCGGCCCCCAAAAACACCTTGTCCTCAAGGTGTTGCTTCTAACAAACTTGATTCCTGGATCCCACGTTTTCACTTGTGAACTTGTCTCTAGTCGGTCAACATAAAGTTGCAAGTGTACTTTCAAATTAGATCTACAAAGTGGCTCTTTGCTTAATCCTGATTCATCAAGAAAATACCAACCATCTTCCAGTATCACATCAAGCAGCAAGTATGATCCATGTTCTAGCCCCACATCAACCCACTTGTTCATCAGTACCAACTTCAAAATAATTAACAACCCCTTTCTCTTCTTTTCCTTGCTTTTCCTTGTCTTCCTTGGTAACTGATCTTGTATTTTCAAATACTTTTTCATCTTCTTTGGAATCAGCCCTTTTATTAGGCGGCAAACATCCAAAATCACCATAACCTGATGCACATTGAATTGGTTGTGTAGGTACCATAGTTGTTTCTGGTAGATAAGTTTTCATAAATTCAGCCATCATCTTCATCTTTTTCATCAGGTCATCATGCCTTTTGGTTGATTCCTCATGACATTGTTTAGCCTCCAATCGCATAGCTACCGGTTGTGTCTTCAAAGTTTGTAAACGTGTACCAGTTTCATATCGAAACTGTTTGAATTTGCTCTTCATATCAGAAAATTTAGCCATTTTCGATTAAGAAGAAAAAGTAACAAAGTTTTCAGCAAACAATAACCCGATGTGAACAGTACCTGTGAACAATAGATCTCTAATGAATTTTTTTTTATTTTTTTTGAAACCCTTGAATCGAAACAGCTCTGATACCAATTGATACGAACTGGAACGATAATAGAATTGATAGAGGAAAATAACGATAAATAAAGATAGGTGATCAACTTTCGAGAGGCCGATCTCTCTCCTAATAATGATATTAAATCACTAAACCATTCATATTATTCAACCTATAAGATTACAACCCTAATCATCTATATATAATAACCCTATTCTTGTAAAACAAGGCACCTCCTAATCTTATCTAAAAATAAACCATATCTAGTTAATAATTAAAATACTAAATAATACTTATCTAGTAATTATAAAGATACTAATAATCTGGATCGTATCATAAATACATGCGAAATTGGCCAAACTTATTCAATGTAATACTTTTCCAGATTATATATGTTTTTGTTAAAGCTTGCAAATTAATTACATTTTTCGAAAACCTGATGTAATGCATTAAGAGAAGGCCTGGAGTAATGTATCTGACAAAGGGTTAACTTGAAGTAATGCATATATGTTTTTGTTAAAGCTTGCAAATTAATTACATTTTTCGAAAACCTGATGTAATGCATTAGGAGAAGGCCTGGAGTAATGTATCTGACAAAGGGTTAACCTGAAGTAATGCATCTGACAAAGGGCTAACCTGAAGTAATGCAAAGTTCCCCACCATTTACTTCAAGTGAACCCGTTTCTTTCAAGTACAAAATGGGCGGACTTTGGTGAACCGTAAGCTATATATGATTAGAACTTAAAGTTTGCCCATCTCAAAGAACTTAAAAATCTATTTTGTTCTGAACCCCTTCCCAATCAAGTACACAAATTGGGCTTTTGGAACATACTCATAGCATAAGAGCTAATAACATATAGGACGCTATACTTTAAAACCATCCCAGGGGTGGCCTAGTGGAAAAAGGACTTGCAAGTAGCACACTAAAAGGTGTGAGGTCCCAAGTTCAATTCCTGCTAGGTGCAAACAAATCTGAAGTGGCCACGCCAACCTCCGAAAAAGGGAGGGCTTTATCTGGTTTGAGTCTGTGTGGCGGTGGGTTCAAACCTCGTGGATTAGTCAGCCTAAAGAGCGGAAACCATGGTTACCAAAAAAAAGAACAAATTTGGAAACATATACGGACTACCGCAAAATATGTGCTCTTCATGGCACTCACACATATACACGAAACTTTCTGATGTATGTTGTGTAGTTGGATAAAAACTGTTTAGTACTTAAGCTGATTAACATTTAGTAGTAAGCATTCCCAAACACCGTCTTAATGTTATGGCCCTTTTTCAAGTGAATACGTAGATGTTAAACTAAAAGCAACATCAGTACTATCCACTAACTATCCACTGACAACTAAATAATCAAATGATCCCAACACAAATGCATACCTGAAACGGACTCGTTTAAGATCTTTGGTGCCCTCCGGTAAGGATTTGAGTGTAATATAGACACCAGGCTTGTCCTGCTTAATCCATTTAACATCAGCCTGAGAATCACCATATACTTATGCTGCTATTTCGTAGAACTACCATAATAGACAGATAATATTTTGCAAGTAATGTAAAATAAAGTAAAATCAAATTTCAACTCACTTATCTCATAACCTATTAAGCCCAATACATCACAACCACATATGAAGCAAACCCTAGTTCTAAAACATCTTGATCTACCATAAAGATAAAAACTTTATACTAATAAGCAACATATTTTGATACCCAATTGGCCTAATTTGATTCTTAGATACCCACAAAACAAAAAACTTAACAATAATCAATTTTCAAGATTTGCACCCTAAAACCTTAATTCAACAAAATATGGCAGACCCCGTTCATAATTTCCAAAAGTAACTCAAACCCGTATCACAAAAACAACAATATGAAAAATTAGGGCAACCAACCGATTCCTTGAAGAACAACAATTTATCACAGCACCACAATCGACAATTTCCTTATTGAATGCTATATGAAAAGAAGTAACGTTATAAAAAAAGATAAGCATAAAGGCATGGAGAAATACGCCCAAATAAACAGGCGTAAGTAGCCCATAAAAAAAAGTAGGCTTTTGTCTCCATCCGTGAAAGTGGGCTTTTGTCTCCATCTGTGATGCCTTTTAGTATATAGATAACAAGTTGGCTTATTGCCCGCGCGTTGCGGCGGGGGATTAACTTAGTCTTGACTGGTATTTAGCTACAATAATATGTTTGTTCAGATATTTTGGGGTTTTATTTGTAGATTTAGGTATTTTGTATTTGGCCCAACCAAGTTATAGAAAAATGGTTACCAATAAGTTACATAAAAGAAGAAATACATAATGATACGTTCATTTCTAACACGTTATCATAACGCTTGGGCCGCACAGAGTTGTAAAGATATAATGTACTAAATATGTTTACACCCGTAAAGTGACCGATATGTTTCATATTTTTAAAAAGAGTCTAGATCAAGATTTCACCTATCGAATTACTACACCAGCTATGAATCCAGAAGTCTTCACATTTTTTTGTGCCTCTTTTACTTTAGTTAACCTTTTTGATGAGCTTTTACTCGCATACTCGTATCAGCCTGAAATTTCTGTGAAATAGTGTATCAATAAGAAACAAATAGTCGGCTATTGCCATTTCTGAAAGTGAAAATTTCAACAAAGTTACAAATAACGGGTCAAATGAGCCGGATCAATAAATTTAGTCATACGGAAACGGGTCAGAAGCTTGTCACACTATTTTACAACACACCATTTGTTATTACTAAAACTGGAGAAATGTGTTTTAAGTCAACCTAGCACATTATCCTTCGACACATATAAAAATTACCCGTTTAAACTGGTTACCCAACCCACAAATTTTGCTACTTTAACATCTTATCATTATTGAAACTGTTTAGTATAAGATTAAACCAATTAATAGTCGTGTATAGGCAAACATTACCATTATCATGGATATAAGTATTAGCAAATAACAGAGCATAAACATACCTTAAAGAATTTGTTGGATGAAATATTTTGATTAACACGCAAATTAAAGTCTCTTTCTAATTATTCCACCTCAAATTTATCTATGGCCAAAACATGAGACGTAGATGAATTACGCTAGGGATGAGCACGGTACCATTTTGGTACCGTACCGGCACCGTTTACGAAGTACCGTATTTTTTCCCGATCAA
>BQNB010056033.1:0-38835 GCA_026074375.1 Tanacetum coccineum
TGTTTTTAAAGTTTGTAAAACTAAAAATATTAATTCTAAAACTAAAAACTATTTTTTTGTATTTTTCTGAATAAATTTTCTATTTTTTAATGATTTTCTAAAATTCTAAAAAATAGCAAATGATAAAAAAATAAATCTGAAAAATTTCCTAAAAGTCCTAAGTGTTGTTAAGATTGCAAGAAAAATAAGCTGGACTCACCAGCTTATCAAATAAGCTCAGAAAAGCTTATTATAAGCTACGGCTTATAAAAAATGGGCTCAAAAAGATGTTATATGAATTGATTGTGCATGGACTAACAGAAAAATCCCAAGGGTACGTGTGGTAGAGGAGTGGTGTGTAAAAACGTTTGGGTAGTAGGGTAGAGGTCCCGGGTTCGAGCCTTGCTCACCTGGGACTTCCCCAAACTCCCAAATGTTTTTTTAAATTCCATTTTTTTACAACTTTTTAGAGAGCTTAAGAATAAGCAACTTTTGCAAAACAACTTTTTTTATAAACCAAAAATAAGCACACAATAAGCAGTTAAAGGGGGCAGAATAAGCTTAACTTCACTAACCCTTAAAAATGCGAACTGTTTGGCAAATTAAGCACTAATAAGCAAATGAAAACTTAAAATAAGCTAAGACAGATAAAAGGGCATATCTAAAAAGCACTTAGGAACAAAAATAAGCAACTACAATTAGCTAGAATGGCATTTTAATCAAAAAGCTATAAAACTTAGAAATTTTAAGCTAAAATGCAAATAAGCTTAAATAAGCTTTAAACTAAAGAGAATAAGCTAAAATGGGCTTAATCTAACTTAATAAGCTAAACTAAACCTAGAATAAGCAAAATCAATAAGCTAATAAGCCTAAATAAGCAAATAGCTTTTTGGCCAAAACTGATAAGCCAAAACGCCAAGAGGGACTTTTCTAGCTTAAAAATAAGCTAGCAAAAGGATCCTTATGGCTTAGTGACTTATACCACTAGAAAGATTGGCCAAAAAGCTACAATAAGCAACAATGAAAAAGCAATTTGAAATTCAGATAAGCACTTAAAAAGCTTCATGAAAAGGGCATCTCACACAGATTCAACACTTAGACAAAACACCAATTTTGAGCTTAAAAATAAGCAAACAAACAGATCCTTATGACTATATAACCTACAAACAAATTAAATTTAGACCTCAAACAACAAGAATCAACAATCAAAAAGTATTTTGAAATTCACAATAAGCCATAAAAAGCATTTTAAAAAGCAATTTCTCAAATATTTTAAACACTTAGCAAATTTTGACAGCTTTTGGTAAAAACTCAAAACAACAATGCAGGCTATTTAACTTGATTCCAAACTTGATTTAACATATTCATAAACACAAAAAAATCACAAAACAACAGGATTCAAAGGTCTAATCAAATAAGCTTATATAATAAGCTATATGTTCTCAAATTCAAACAACTATTTATAAAACCTATGATTTAGAGATTTAACACTTAAAATTTAAAACAAACTATTTTTTAGGACTAATTATAGCTAAACCAAACTGACTCAAGTGTCAAAATGCTATTTTGACCATTTTAACCCATGAAATCAGTTAAACCAAACACCCCTTTAAAAACTGTTTAGGCCTTTTTAAGAAGATTAATGCTTATTTCAAGCACACATTCAAAAGACCAGATGTTAAATAAGTAAAACAAACAATATTAAGCAAATCTCAATAACAAATAAGCACTCAAATAAGCTGAAACAGATTATGCAAGTTTATAAGCTATTTAAGACAGAATTTAAGAAAACTTAAACAGATGATATCTAAACTATAAGCAGGCATAAATAAGCAATCAACAACACAAATAAGCATAAATAAGCAGCAATAAGCAAATAATAAGCACAATAAGCAGTTGAATAGTAAATAAGCTAAAAACTTGGAAAAAGGAAACTTACAAAGGCCCTTGCTCAAAACAGGGCAAATGAGCTCAAAAGAGCTTATCTACTAGCTCTAGCTTATCAAAGATAAGCTAGTAGTGTCCATAAGCCCATCCAAATCCGGCTTATCATCCAAAAAGCTTTTTTGAGTGATTTTTGGTAAAATAAACTTAAACCTTACAAACTATGAAAAAGTTTTGTAAGACTTAAGTAACAGCTTAAGAAGGTTATAAAAAAGAGCTTTTGAGAGCTTATAAAACAGTTTTAAACAATCAAACACTTTAACTTAAAAACGGGGTAAAACATAAAAACTTCAATCTTTCATTAAACTTAAAATCATTACAAGGCTTTTAAGAAAACATTACAATAAGCTAAAAAAACTTAAATTATAAGCTGAAAAACTTTAATTATAAGCTGAAAACTACTAAAAAAACTAGATGCCCAAAGGCTTACAAATGAGCCTATTTATACTAAACTAATGAAGGTTCTAGGTCTTGTGCTTCTTTGCTGAGAGGGCTCAAGCCTGTGTTTCTTGTGTGAGAGAGGTCACAAAGCAATCCTAGCCATCCAATTTGAGTAGTGTCCAAGTCATGTCATTTCCACCCTTGATCTTTTTGTCCTCAATCCTTGACGAATAGAAATGCAAGGGATTGCCAAGGTGGCAATTGGTGGGATAAGGTGTGGGGTGTGTAGACAAAGTGGAGAAGAAAGAGGAACAGTGTTGGGGTGAATTTGGCTGGTAGTGGAGACAATGTAACTGAAGAAGATGTACAGTGTTCCCGGGTTCCATTTTGAAGTTTGGGAAATAGCAAGAAAGGTCCCTGAAAGTGTATAAGTGTATTGCAGGGAAAGTCCTTGTTTGGTGCATCTTTGGTTCTTGGAGTTTGGGTTGGGTTTGCACTGTTAGTCCTTTTAAGGACTAACGGGGTTAAGTTCAAAAGAGGGTTTGTTAGGACCGGGTGTTATAAAAGTGGACTTGGGCTTTTATTTATGTTTAAGGTTTATAAGGTATAAGTGGGCTTTCCCGGGCCCACTAGGTGGGTACGGGTGGGCCTACTTTTGGCAGTTTAGGTTTTCGGGTTCGGTTTTCGATGCTCTTTTCAATGCCTCATCCTGAGGTTGACTTTGTTGACTTTGACTTTTTGACTTGATTTTGATTTTGACTTCTCTTTACGCTCTTTCCGTTCTCGTGCTCGGTTTTGTCGTTTCGGCTTTGATTTTTGTCCTTTTCTTGGATATCCGTTACCTGCACAATACAAATGCAAAACATACAAATACAATGTATTTTTGGTAGGTTTTTAGTCATTTAAGTCTGGTTTTAGTGGTCAAAGGTATGTGTAATTAAACACATACCAGTAACCTTAATTGTTTCTTATTCATCTAAGTCATCATCCACCAAGGGTGATGTCTTAGAGGGTGGAGGAGTTTCATCGAATGTCACGTTAAGTGATTCTTTAATTTTCATGGTGTGTTTATTAAGGATGATGTAGGCTTTACTATTTTAGGAGTAACCTAAAAAAACACCTTCATATGACTTTGGGTCAAACCTAGTAAGGTAGTCTTTGGTGTTTAAAATGAAGCACTTGCTTTCAAACACCCTAGAGTAATCAAGAGTAGGTTTCCTACCTCTCAAGAGTTCATAAGGTATTTTACATAAGATGACTCTAATTAGGATTCCGTTGAGGTTATATGTTGAAGTATCTACGGTGTTACACCAAAACTTTTATGGTAACGATTGTTCATTCAACATGGTTCTACTTATTTCTTATAGTGTCCTATTTTTCCTTTCTACCACGCCATTTGATTGTGGAGTTCGTGGAGCCGAGAAGTTATGTGTAATACCGTTGGCATTACAAAACTCTCCAAATTGCACTTCATTATTAAATTCTCTATAATGGTCCGTCCTAATTGACACTATTGAACATCCTAATTGATTTTGTATTTTTTTACTAAAGATTTCAAATTGCTTGAAAGCCTCAGTCTTATTCTTAAGAAATCTTGTCCAAGTATACCTAGAGTAGTCAACTACTACGACTAAGGTGTAAAGGTTTCCTTCGTAACTCCGTACGGCGGATGGACCGAAGAGATCCATATGGAGAAGTTCTAAGCATCTAGTCGTTGAGACTATATTCTTAGCTTTGTGACTAGCGTGAGTTTGTTTTCCAATTTTGTAAGCATCACAGAAATGTTGAACAAACTTAAGCTTAGGTAAGTTTCTAACTAATTCCTTAAATGCTAACGATTGAATGAGACGCATATTAGCGTGACCTAATCTCCTATTCCACAACGTGGAGTTTTCATCAATCGTTACAAGACAAATTTTGTCTTTCGGATTATTTTCTAGTTTCATCATGTATAAGCCTTTCTTCCTAATACCTCTACCTGCAACCTTACCGTCCATAGTGATTTCACTATCATGTTCAAAAAAAGTTACCCTACATTTATTATCACATATTTGTCATATACTTAGCAAGTTAAATCTTAAGTTATCTACATATTCTACATTATCTACACTGAGAGTCATTAGAAATCGTATCTTTGCCAATGATGTTACCGCGAATATTACTACCAAAAATGACGTTACCTCTATTGTATGCCTTGTAGGATGAGAAGAGCTTTCAGTTACCCGTCATGTGTTTAGAATATTCACTATCTTTTATCCACTCATCGGGTTCCAAGTCGACTCCAAGGCATATCTATTTATATAAGACAATAACTCAAACATTTGGTCCCCAATATCTCATGGGTCCAAAGTTGTTAGTGATAAACATCCCATGCATTTGATGCATTTGATTGGGATGTGAAAATGGAGGATACATTTCCCATGGCATGTAACTTTGAGGTTGGAAGTTGTTCCAAGTTACGAGAAAACCATGAGGTTGGTTTTGTCGACCAACATTCATTTTTGGTTGCGGTGACTTAGAACGAGGATAATGATCATTGACTCTTCTACGTGGTGGAGTTTTTGTAACATCCCTATTTTTACAATATAGCAACGGAAGCTAATCTGGGGTATTACTTCATGGATACAACAATCATAATCATAGAAAACGACTCAAAAGAGACGTTGTTCAAAAGATACGTTATCATTCATTTAAAATCAGAGTTTTACAAAGGCAGGTCCCAAAATCTAGTTACATACAATGTGAATGATAACAAGTTTTAGCCATCTTCAAGTCCATGCCACTCCATGCCATAAGTTGCTCAATTACCTGGGATAAACATGCATAAAAAGGGTCAACACAAAGGTTGAGTGAAATTCATAGGTTTGAAATGTAATAGTTGAATACAAGTTATCATAATGGAAATATTGGTATTGCAGGGATAATTATCATGGAGAACATTATTATCCTGGAGAACAGTATTATCATGGAGAACAGTATTATCACCCTAAACTCATGAATCACATAAAGAGATATTAAAGAGATATTGAGAGATACTACCCAAAGAGGTATTTGAAGAGATATTGGGAGATACTACCCAAAGAGACATTAAAGAAATATTGGGAGATACTACCCAAATAGATATTAAAGAAATATTGGGAGATACTACCCAAATAGATATTAAAGAAATATTGGGAGATACTACCCAAATAGATATTGAAGAGATATTGGGAGATATTCTCCCAAATAGTTATGAAGAGATATTGGGAGTACTACCCAAATAGCATTAAAGAGCATATTGGGAGATATACACAAAGAGGACTTTTCATGTACTTAGGCTATAATATATCCGGATAGCATATGTTGAGAAAAACTTGCTTCATGGTTTATAGAGGTATAGGGATTATAAAGTAGTGAAGTTATGAACTCTTAAGTCTTTGGAAAGTAATCAATTGTTATTAAGGATAAAACGAGTATATAAAAAGGAGTTTGTACAAAGCCTTGTATCAACCTCCCGTGTTTAAAAAACATGTTAAATAAGTAAATGGCGAGGTTATGAACTTCTCTGATTATGTAGTTGTAATATATTAATCCAAATTGATAAGGGGTGACGACCTATATCACATCTCAATAAGGCAAGTTGATTATAGCAAAATGATAGTAAACAGCCCCGTCTCGCAACCAGAGTAAATATGTCCAAGTTCTTAGGTAGATTGTACTCTACGAATTTGGTTCAGTGAGTCTAATTTTGTGAGAGTTTGATTTGAAGTTTGGGAATTATCTGTATCACCGTTCGGGCCATCAAATTCTGATGTCATTCAGTAAAAGTTTGAGGAGCTAGGCATTTAAATCGTAAACCACTACTCATCAGAACGTAATACCAAGATGAAACCCTTAATTTTATGAAGTCCCTCAGTATTGTGATACCCGATATAACATCGGTTTAAGCGTTTTTATTCAATATTCTTGAAATGTTAAGCACGTAAGTGTTAATTAAGTTATTTTTTGTAGGTTTTGAATATATTTTTATACTTTTTCAAAATGTTACATTTTAGACCCTTGAGAATGAAAAATGGCAAAATATACCCTTGGAGTTTGCACTTTTACAAGTTTGGTCCTTCTAGTTTAAAAGATGTACAAAGTAAACCTTGTACTTTGGAAAGTGACATAATAGACCCTTATAGTTATAACTTTGATAAAATGACATTTTCAGTCCTTTTAGTTATAAGTTTCAGAAAGTTACGATATATACCCCTTGCATGGATAATATTTACAAAACAAGTCCGAATTGCCATGCAAGCTTATTTTAACATTCCAAAAGACATTTGCAGGTTATAGCTTATTAATATAAGCTAAAATATGAAGGTTTAACTTAACGAAAGTTCAGATTAACGATTCGTTAAGCTAGAAATCAAAACGGGTCGAATTAGGGTTTTATAATGAAAACGCGTAGGTTTTTATTTCAAATTCCTTCAATAATCAATAAAGTAGTTATAATAACATTAGTTAAGCATGTTAGGATAGATTATAACAACATTTTATCATTATAACTTTTAGATTTATGAAAAACATGAAATTAGGGTTTCGGGTGTACGGTTTTGGATCAAAATGGAAAATGAGCATGAATTGAGTTATAAAACTTTAACAAGAGTTTATTTAGGATCATATGAACATTATAAGAGTGTAGGAGCAGAAGTGGAACATCCAGAACCTGGGTTTGAGCTTATAGCTTGGAAACGGGTCGAAATCGGGACTTTTGCACTCGTACGCCTAGAATAACGACTCCGGGGCTTCAAGGCTTCAAAGCTTCTCTTGATTCTTGTTCTTGGATCTCCTTAGGACCTTCTTGAGCAGAGAATTGTTGCTCTAATGGGTTATAGAAAGAAGAAGTGGGGGATGAGTTGATATGAAGGTATAGAACCCCTATTTATAGTCGAATTCAACCAAGGAGGTTAAGGAAGCTTAAAGACCAGGCCTTGGACATGTGGAGCAGATAGAGGGTGACTAGGAGAGGCTACATGATGAGTCTTGAGGTCTAGAGGTGGTAGGATTGCAAGGTGGAAGTTGGTTTGTGGTGTTTTTGAATTCGGCAAGACTTAGGGACCAAGGGAAGTGATGTGGCCATTTTAGCAACCATGGAATGTGTTAGACCTGCTTGTAAGCTGCTATGGGAAGTAAGGAGGTGAGTCATGAGGTGCTTGTTTGCAAAGAAAAGCTTAAAATGGGTCATTTTGCAAGAAAAGAGGTCGCGGGTTCTACTAGGGCTCGGGTTGAGTTTTTGAGCTTGGATTTCGACTACATCTAAGTTATAAGTATGTATTAATGATCACAAGGTTTGTGTTAAGGATTATAATCAAGATTTGATAGGTGGTTCGGGTTTGAAATGGGTGAAAACGAGTAAACGGGTCGTTGTTTAGTATTTTGCTTGGGTTAGGGTTTCTAGGTTTCATTTCATGAAATCTTATGAAATAAAGATGATTATGGAATTTAAATGAAGTATATGACTTGCTTGTAACTTGTACTTGATGGATTATACAAGTTTCCTTGGGAAAACGGAGGTAAAATGGCTATTTAGATATCGTGCATTAATGACTTGTACATTATGCTTTAAAGGACTTGTACCTTATTTTGGAGGGAAAGATATTATTCAAATGAGATGTTATATGACTTGTATATATGCTTTAGATATTAACCTTTCATGGAATTAGGGTTTAGAGGTATACGATAATGGTTTAAAGCCCGTTTTGATATAACGTTGTGAATGGTACATTATAGGAGTAATGTACTTTGTAATAATGATATTAAGATATCGACTTGATATGTTATGATGTTTGCTTGACATATAAATAGATATAGGTGGCATAGGTAGGTTGCGTGAGCTCGTCTACTTTAGTTATGCAAGTTACATTGCATATTGAGATATTGGTAATGCAAGTAATGTAATAAAGCAAAAAATTTCCCCGCACAATTGTGATCATAGTAAAATAGGTTGATTTTGCATTTGATGAAAATTCTTGGGTTGTTATAAGTTTTTGACCTAAAATTTGGTTTATAAAATCTAGCTCCGGGTTTTAACGATGGTTTATAAAATTGTTTAACTTCATTATCACTCTCAATAGGAACTTTTACATTGTTTACCATTATATGTTTTGGTCTAGGACCCAAAATGAATTTTTGAAAAGAAACAGATTTTTCAGATTCTGGTGAACAAACAGGCGGTCCCTTAATTGCTTTGGGGGCCGTCTGAGCTTTATGGGGGGGCGCCCTTAGTATTTAGGGGACCGCCACCAGAAGGCGTTTCATTATGAGATTTCACAAATTTGATTTGATTAGTTCCGCTTGTTGATGCTTCAAATTAATAAATGATTTTGATTGACATGTTACTGATGTTTGCTAGAAATATATGAAGATATGATTGACATCGGTAGGTTGCGTGTGAGCTCGTCTACTTTAGTTAATGCAAGTCAAATTGCTTATTGAGATATGGCAATGCAAGTAATGCTAATTAAAGCGGATGAAAATTTCCCGTGTATAATTGTGAGGATTGTGGTATAATAGGTTGATTTTTGTATTTGATGAAAAATTATGGGTTGTTTTCTGTCCTCCACCCCTATACAGGAATCTGTCCCGAAGATTTAGTAGCGTGCGCGAGGAGGTTATCAGGATATGTATTATGATATTCTGTAAGAAAGTTGCTAATCATATGGGATATAGATTTGGAAATGAACAGATATTAAAGGTAATAATGATAATGATTTAAGTGAAGAAAAGGAATTTATTTGTACAAACGGATTGAAAGAAACTTGTTTGTACGTATGCTATATAACTCTAAGCTACTTATTTTTATAATTTCATCACTTACAAGAAAAAGAAAGTGCCGTCCGCTCAACTGCCTTTGGAATGAGGAATTTATTTAAATTCTTAGTTTCAGAGATTTATAATGTCTTTTCAAATGAAGAAGGGTCCTAATTCATTTCAATATGATGATCATAATATGACGTAGATTAAAAATGTGATATCGAAATGTAATGTTGTAGGAGTATGATTTGATTTTAAATCATATGGATAGATTATGATGATTAACGAGGATTATTAGTTGCTAATGATGACCTGACTTTTCGTCGTCTTTATTTCAATGATAATAAGTGGTTTCAAAGGTCATGGGGGAGTATTCAGAGTTGAACATAATGGGAACTTTGACCAATGGACGTGGTTTTGATATTACTAAATACAAGATGAATATGAAATTTTTCCTTTTTATTATTTCATAGATAAATGTTAATATCTTACAGTCACCGAAAACTCTAGAGAGTGTTGAGTACTTTATGCTTGGTGGTCTTGGGCTAGGTTCTGATAAATAATAATGACAAGGATTGTAGCTTGGTGTTGGGGGTTTTATGAAGTGGGTTTCTGTAAGATGCCTTCATTATGTAATATGGTGAGACAGAACTTGAGAATATCCTCATGAGGTTTGTTTTTTAGCGGCTTGATGCTTTTGTCTTTGCAGTTTTGGTAGATGACTTCCTTCGTAGCTGCAAGTTCCGACTCTTGACAGTGTAAACTCCTGTGTGATGCTGAGGTGCTGCATCTTGTACACAAAGGAAGGTATCCATGTATCTTTTAACAGGATAAGTCTCTATAGTTTATTGTTTTCTATTTTGCTGACGTGGTGTGGTAATCATTGGTTTATGGTTGTGTGATTGATTGTGGTTATTTTGTAGTTGTCTGTTGTTGCGATTGTTGGATGTGGTTTTTGTTGTTGCGAATATTTGGGGTTAGTTGGTTGTCGATGGTGTTTCTTCTGTATTATAAACTTTCGCTTTATGATCATTGGTTTCTTGCACAAAATCATGTTTTATATTTGATCCTATTAGTCGTGTGAGCTATTGTTGGTGGCTTCTTCCTTCCAGAGTCTTGAGGTTTTGATGCAGTAACGTTTGCTTTAAGCTTTAGGGCAATCCTCGATTGCGAAAGCTTTCCATTAAGTTTCTCAGAATTTGGCACCATGTTTGGATCATTTAAGACTGTCTAATTCTGAATATTCTAACATATGTCTTGAGACATTTCCTTTTACAACCCAAGTTGTAAATTTCGTACTTTCCAATTTTCTTGGAACTGTCAGTTCTGCTGTGGGCAATACTTATTGGTCAAGAGGATTTTTTAAATGTGGTAGTCCAGGTAACTCCGATTGGTTGTTCTATTCCGATAGGTTTGGGCGTATGCATAGTCAAACCACAGACAAGGCTCTATTTCATGTAGTTGAGATGAAGTACATGTTAGCAAATGTCACTCTGGTCTTCCTCGGCACACTTGCTACGAGAGAAAAACACAGATTTACAGTATGTTTCCCAAAACCTAACGGCATGAGGTCAACAGCACAATTCCATGCCATTGAAGTAGGAAAGGTTTACATTAGGATTCTTTGTGGTTTCCTCTTTTTTGCTACAGGAATTTTCTGGGTCCGGTGTTTTCTATTGGGATTGTCGGAATTTGCCTTAGGCAGCAGCTCTGTGCTTCCAGAGGTGTAGAGTTAATATCTGGCAAATCAGTTGCGGATTAACATCCTGAGTAAGAGTGTGTGTTGCAGATGGTGATGACCTTTTGGGAGGCATTCTTGTCAACAATATGATCGCAACATATAAGTGAGAATCCATAAAAATGATTTTAGTCATATCACAGATTAAGGTATGGGAATAAAAATACTTATGATCATTCTTTGATATTGCAGGATACAACAGAAAGTTTTGGAATTTAAGACTTTGAGAGATAGATACGGAAATAATGGAATGAGTAATTCGATAGGAGGCTTAGATATAAAGGTTTGAGAAAATCGATAGTGATAAGAAGTATAAAGATATCGTACTTCTAGTATAAGATGAGATAATTCTCGACATACACAATAGGTTATCATTAGGAATAATACAAGGGATACGGGAAGCCACCATTGTATAAATAACTTGTCTATATAATTTACATAGTAAAATTTGACAAGTGTCTTTATTCATACATCTAGTGGTTGGATTCTAGGAAACTGTAAACGACACAGATGGTGGTTCTCCCTTGAGTTCTTGGATCTTGTTCAGAAGACTCTTGATGACGAACCTTGATATCTTCCATGATTATTTCCAGTGATGAATGTTAAATTCTTCGGGGACTGGTTTACTTCCCAATGGTCGCGATATGATCCATAACGAATTATCTAACTCTGCGAAGATAGACTCATTAAAGAGATAGTCTGGTGGTGATGTAGTTGACCTAATTGGTGATGAAGATTCCATTGATGAAGATAGAGATACCTGAGTGGTTGATTCAACAGGAGTCTCAGTGTCTTTAGGTGATGAAATGTTCTTGGGAGGATAGAAATCTGAGAATCAAAACATTTGTCGTAGGTACAATAGCTAGGTTAGAGCCATATATAAATTGGGCGGTTGGTGAATGGTCACATTATTTGTTATGTACATACGGTATTTCTCATGTAAAGGTTGGTAAGAATAGTATGTCCAAAGAAGATACTTAGTGAAGATCGTTGACTGAGTGTTATGGAGAAAAGGAAATGTTTCGTTCAGGTGAGGTCTGGGAAATAGTTCAGAATGTGGTAGAGGAAAAAAGCATCCTCGTATCGGGAATAGAGCTGTTGTGGAGAAGACATGGTCTGATAAACAAATCCCAAGTTGTAATAGCATAAGTTTATTTATATGTTATAGTATAATAGATATGTATCCTAACATACTGATCCGGAAGAGCTCAGCGTTGGCACGGAGACTTTGTATGGCTCTGAAAAGAAATGTGGTTATAGTTAAGGTTTTTGACCTTAGAGTTCTCTATTAACCATGTCGCTGATACCAATCTGTAACACTCGCCCCATTTTTGTTTACTAATATAGCAGCGGAAGCTTAATCTGGGTATTACTTCATGGATTAACAGTACCACAATATAATCATATGGACTCATACGAGAGACTCAAAAGAGTCGTGTTCTAAAGGATACGTTATTCAATTCATTTAAAATCAGGAGTTTTACAAAGGCAGATCCCAAAATAATAACTTACATACGTATGTGAATGATAAGCATGAGTTTTTAGGCCTATCTTCAAGAGTCCATGCCCCACTCCATGCCATAAGTTGCTCAATTACCTGGGATAAACATGCATAAAAGAGAGGGTCAAACACATTAAGGTTGAGTGAAATTCATAGGTTTGATATGTATAGTGAATACAAGTTATCTTAATGGAAATAGTGGTATTCGCAAGGATAATTATCATGGGAAACAGTATTTTTACCCTAAACTCAATGAATAATTAAGAGAGATATTAGGGGATATTACCCAAAGAGATATTGGGAGATACTACCCAAATAGATATTAAAGAAATATTGGGAGATATTACCCAAGTAGATATTAAGGAGATATTACCCAAATAGAAATGTACTTAGGCAATAATATATCAGGATAGCATATAGTTTAGAAAACACTTACATTCATGGTTTACAGCAGGTATCACGGGTTTATAAAGTATGTGAGGTTATAGAATCATTAGCTTGAAAAGTAATCACATTGTTATGAGTATATAAAAGAGTTTGTAACAAGCATGTATCCCCCTCGCGGGTTTATAAAACATGTAAATAAGTAAAGGCGAGGTTATGAACTTCACCTGATAGGTAGATGCAATAAATATTCCAAAATGAAAGCGGACGACCTTATCACAATCTTAACGGGAAAGGTTGATATAGCAAAATGATAGTAAACAGCCACGTCACGCAACCTGAGTAAAAATAGTCTAGTCCTTAGAAGATGGTATTCTAGAACTTTGGTTCAGCGAGTTATGAGTTTGATTGAAGAGTGTTTGGAATTATTGTTCCATAGCAGCCGTCGGGACATCATAAATTTCTAGAAGTCATATCGCATGCAAAACGTTTGAGGGAGATGGGGCACTTTACAATCGTTAACCAAACAACATCAGTCATGAGAACGTAATACCAAGTTGAAACCACTTTAATTATGTATGCTCCTAGTATTGTGGTACAATAGAGATCCGGTTACGCCTGATTTATAAAGGCATTTGGAGGTATGGAATGATATAATGGGTTAGAACTTAATCGGGTTTTTAAGCAGTTTTATTAATGCAGTCTAGAAATGTAAAGCACGTTCGCAAGCGTTAATTAATGTTATGTATTGTAAGAATTTTTGAATACATTTTTATACTTTTTCAAAATGTTACATTTTAGACCCTTAAGAATGAAAAATTGGCAAAATTTACCATTGGAGTGTGCAACTATTTTCGAGTTTGGTCCTTCAAGTGTTATAAGATATACAAATGTAAACCTTTGTACTTTAAAAAGAGTGAAATAATGACCCCTATAGTTATTAACTTTGATTAAAATGGACTATTTTTAGCCCTTTTAGTATAAGTTTCGATAGTTTTACGAATATTACCCCTTGACATGGAATACTTTTTTGTAAAAAACAAGTTCTGAATTGCCAGTGCAGAGCTTATTTTAACATGTCCAAAAGAATTTGTTGGGTTATTGTTGATTAATATAAGCTAAAATATAGAAGGTCTTGAAATGACGAAGTTTAAAATAACGATTCGTTAGCTCAGGAATGCAAAAGGGTCAATAGAGGTTTTCAAAAACGTGAAACATGCGGGGGGTTTTGACGATTTCAATTCCTCTATAATCAATAAAGTGGTTTATTTTAATCATTTAATTAAGTCCTCTTGCATCTTTTTCATGACATTTCTTTGCTTACCTCTATTGCCGTATTCGAGTATAGTCAATCATTTCACCTATTTCATCCCTCTACTTGTTCACCAATCCGATTCCTTATGTTAGGATTAGATCTATAACAACTTTAAGCCCATTATAACATTTGCAAGATGTTTAGGAAAAACACGAAATTAGGGTTTCGAGAGTTCGGTTTTGGATCAAAAGGAGTGTATTGCAGCTATGAATTGGTTATGAATCTTTATCAAGGAGTTTATGTTATGATGTCATAGAACATCATAGGATGTGAGTAGCAGGTATGATGTTTGATGAACCTGGGTTGAGCTTATAGCTTGGAAACGGGTCCGAACGGGACTTTTAGCTTCGTTCGCCTAGATTAACGACTCCGGGCTTCTGTTCTTCTTTTGCGTGACTTAGGATGTTGGGGATTTTTAGATCTCTATGATACATATTGACACGCAATTATGATTGCTGCTTTGATGGGTAAATAGATGGAAGGAAGTGGGGGTATGATTTCTGTAAATGAAGAGTATGTGCCTACTTTTATAGTGTTGAATGAGCCTTAGAGGCCAAGCAAACTTTGTTAAACAAGGTTTAAGGATCATATGGGGGTGATGTAGAGAGGCTGGGGGTCTGAGTAAGGAAGGGCTTATCCCCCCCCCCCCCCCCCACCCCCCACCCCCCCCCCCCCCCCCCCCTCCCCCCCCCCACCACACCCCCCCCCCCCCCTCTCTCTCCCCCGTTTTTGCAATGGTGGAGGTGGTTTTTTCTAGATCGTGTTAGAGGTGTTTGGTTTGATTTATAACCCCCCCCAAATGGGGCTGGTGTTTAGACAGCCAGAGACATCAGTCTTGGTTAAATAGTTGGTTGCCATTTGCAAACCATAACTCCGGTTGAAGCTCATACCTAAGTGCGAGATTGTGTTAGATATATTGAGTCTGCTCACATCGTGTATGTTTTACATATTTTAGTGGTTACTATACAAAAATTTAGAAGATAATAACCATTTACTACAGGTGTGCAGAATCTGCGCACCTTTTGCCATTCTCAGCTATAACTTAGTGATTCATAAGGACGTCAGAAACGGATGTTGATTCCACCAGCAAATGATCACAAGGACCACAAGTCACAATCCTAGAGTTTTCACTTAATACCCAGAACCTAGTTTGATGTGACTCCAGTGATCTTTGTTTATATTGACTGATCCGCATTCTGAATAGTGGTCCTTAGTTTTGGTTTTAGAGTTAGGAACTAGATTAGGTTTTTTGTTTTTAGGGTTTCTAGGATTTAATTTCAAGTATAATGATGTTATAATGATGAAATATGAGTTTTGTTATTAATGTTTGTTAAATTATGTATTTACGCAACTTATTTGATTAATGGTTTAGGTTTAAGTCGGATTCTAAAAAACCAAGGTAAAAACGCGGTATGGTTTGAAACTAGCTTCGGATTTAGGGTTTCTTGTTTTGATTTCATGGAATCTTTGGAAATGAAATGAATATGGGAATGTAAATGAAGTTCTATTACTGCTTTTAACTTTGAGTACTTAATTAGATTGTACGGTAATTCCTTAGGAAATCGGAGGGTAAAACGGCTATTTTGGTTGTTTCATGCTTATTGACTCTTGTACAATTGGCTTTTAAGGTCTTGTTACTTTGACTGGGAGAAGTTTATTATTTCATATGAGATGTTATGTTCTTGTACATATTTTTTAGTAGCTTGTTCATTCATTTTAGATGTTATACCTCTTCATGGTATATAGGGTTGTTAGGGTATTCGTTATAAACTGTTTAAAGGTCCGATCTTGATATAATGTTGCAAATGGTACCTTGTATGAGTAATGTACTTTGTAATAATGATATTGACTTGACATGTTATGATGTTTGCTATTGACATATATGAGATATGATTGCATAGTAGGGTTTATTGCGTGAGCTCGTTTACTTTAGTTATTGCAAGTCCATATGATATTGGAGATATTGGCAATTGCATAAATATGTATAAGCGGAAAATTGTCCCCGTATATTGTGATTATAGATAATAATTGGTTGATTTTGGTATTTGATGGATAAGTCTATGGGTTGTTATAAAAGTATACTCATTATAGGTGGATAAATGTCATCTAAGACCCATAAGAAACTGCCAACCATTTTTTTAACAATTGACCTAGATGATCCATCATTAACTGTAGTCTTCCTAGCTTCACAAGTTACAATTGGAGGTGTTGGTAAGTATATCAAACTCCCCTCTCACAAGTGATTAGGTTTAACGGTACCCTAAGGATCTCTCCCTCCCATGATGATTTTTTGGCAGACTTGCATTCGTAACATGATCCCAAACCTGATAGTTGGTTGACCTACCATCATCAACCATTGTTCATGCGTTAGGTAATGATTAACAACATTGTCCTTAGTTTACTGGTGTGGTAAGTTTTATACACGTAAAATATATATTAAATTATAATTACTTTTACTAGAGTAATAAGAAATATTACAAGTTTCCCTTGATAAAATTCACTCGCTTAAAATATTTATAACTATAATATATAATACGTTATATTAAACCGGGGTAAGTATGATCACCGGGTCGGTAATCCCCATTATGGTGATAGTGAAATGTGAAACATTGTTTAAAGCTTGGATTCTGATTCGAATTAAGCAAAGGTTATTTGATTTGGAAAGCTGAAGACTACTAAACAAAATTGGGACAATTAGACAAATACGGAAAACAAATAAAACGCGTACTATTGAAGAAGTATACTAATTTTTAATCCCTAAAATGTTAAATAAATTTATTAAACCTAAGTTTATGACTAAGATGATAAATTTTTAGAAAACAGAAATTACTATTTTTGGCTTTTTAGTTTAATTAAGATATGTATTCTTCTAAATTTAAACTAATTGTAAAAACTATAAAAAATTAATTTAAAGACTATGAAAAAATATAAGTTACAAAATGTTTTATAATAAATAAACACTGTAAATAAAGAAAGTATTTGCAGTAAATTTTATAAAAATAAAGCACTAATTTTTTATCTAGAGAGTTATAAAAGTCTAATTAAACTAATTAAAACTAAACCCTAATTATCAATTAAAATATTAAAACTAATTAAAACTTTAACTAAGGACTGATTATGCCAATACTAGAGGGACTAACGGAGTAAAGATACTAACTGATGGAGAATACTATCTGAGGAAATAATTAAAAACTAATAATTTACAAATAAACTAATCCCTGAGGACCCTTAACTTACCGTCTTCCATAACAAAGTCCATTTTAGGCCTTAAAGATAAGTTTGAAATTAAAAGTGCTTTTTAGCAAGAACTTAAAGAAGCAAATTTATAAAATAAGCTAGGAGGAAAAACTTTAACAAAAGCACTATGGTCTGTAACTCAAAGATAAGCTCTAAAAAGGCGCTTCTTCAATAACAAGGTTACAGAAACTAAGGTTTTTAGGCTTTATTTTCAATTAAACAGCTATAAAAAATAAAGAAAAATACTCATATTAAGCTCAATTCTTAATAAAGGAAAAGTGATTTAAGAATAAGCTATGATGTGCTTGATCTAAAAATGCAATATGAATATCTACCTAGAAGACTTTTAAACTATTGAAATCAAGCATGAACTGAAACTAGCTACTAAACTCAGGAATTAAGCGTTGTAACTCAAAAATTCCAAATAAGCGTAAAAACTTTTTTTTAAATAACTATATAGACCTCTAAAACTTAAAGAACTTATTATAATACTTCTGAGTCATTTATATAGGGCTATAAAACTCTAGATTATTAGCTAAATTATAACAAATTTAAAATTGTACATTTAGTGTTCTACTGTCTTTTTGGGTTTTTTTTATGTTTTGAGAAGGACGTTTTGACTGCAAAAAAATAAGCTTAGGTAAATAAGTAGAAAAGTGAGATTTATATCCTAATCTATATTAAGCTATAACTAGACTATAAGTTGCTTAATGTGATAAGCTATAATAAATCCTCTATTACTGGCTTAAATTGTGGGTTGGATATCAGAGCAGTACTAACTAACTTAGTTTGCTGGTATAATGGCACGCTATAAAATTAAACTAGGAAATTAGCTCTAGATAAATGCTAAACTAAGGATGTTAAATCTATAATTAAGCTATAAATCGACTTGTAGATCCTACTTGATTTTAGCACATAATAATCTTTCTTAAGACTTTTAACTAAAAAAGAATAAGCAAAGGTGCGTAGTACAAACTGTTGAAGCAGTACGTAACTTGCGCTAGTTACGTACTGGTTGCACTTTGCACAATGCAAAACCATAGTGTGCAGGTTTCATAAGGGAAATTCAAGAACTCTAAGACTCACTCAAATAGGAAGTGTATAAAACAAAGTTCAAGCAGATCTAAGCTTGAGGGCGTAGATCAACAATTGCAAAAGTGTGTAATTCAAAGAAAATTTTCCCCTGTGCTGGCATAAACATTAATAAGCCATAACTATTGAAAATTTTGAATTCTTAACTTTAATAACTAAATGGTAAACTATTTGAAAATTGACAAGACTTAGCGTGATTTCAAGCTAAATAGCACTAATGAAATTGATTTTAGAGGTCAAGGTTTTCACTAAACCAAACACACCCTGTTAATATAATGACAAGTTTGAAAAAAAGTCTTTTAAGAGAATCTAATGAACGTAAGTACTGAATACCAGATAAAAACTAGCGTAAAATCAAATACTTAATTAACAAAACTTAACAGCTAAAATAAGCATTAATCTAGATCTATATATTTTACTATATTTTTGTTTTTTAGAGTTTTTAAGACAAATATTGAAAGACTTATAGATCTAAACTTAGAGAACTAATAAACAGACAAACACTATGATTATTAAGCTATATTATTATTAAAATAAGTAGTAATAAGATATCATAAACAAATAAGCAGATCAAGTTTAGGAAAGCTATAAAAAAACTTAATATTTAAAGCAAGACTAGTTAAAAAGAAAACTTAACAATTCACCTCTAGCTAAACAAGATGGCTACTCAATTTAAGGAGTACAAAGGCTCCCTTGCTATTAATATGCTTAGAGGTTAAAAGCCTTGGGATCTCTTCCAAGTTAAGATCCCCTTCCAAAAGCTCTAATCCAATAAGATCCATGATAGATTAAACTGATTTAAGGTTTAGGTAAGATTAATTCTGAATTCAAATAGCTAGCTCTATTTCAGCTTATAGACTGAAAGAGCTTTAAATGAGCTTATTAGCTTATTTAGACGACTTAGCTTATTAAGAGAGCTTATGAAAAAGAAACTTGGAGAGATTTAGAAAAACTGAATTTCATTAATAAAAACTTGCTTACAGTACTTTTAAAGGAAAATTACAAGATTAAAACATTCTTAAGCTAAGAATTAAAATTTAAGCTACACTAATTAAAAACTACGACTAGATCTAGATGGTGTGTGTGTGATAAGTGAGGCTCTATTTATAGCCTGCCTTGGATCCTTCTAGCCTCTTGCCTTGCTCTCCAATCCTTTTAATCCTGGCCAATCATTTCTTCAATCATTTGAGCATCAGTTGTGGCCGTTTGATCAAGCTGTGGACACCTGAGGATTGCCAGCTTGGCATTCTTTGATGTGACGTTTGTGCTTCTTTTGTGAGTATTTTAGCACAAAAACCCACATAAATTTGTGCTTTCACCATTGTTGACGTGGCCTTTGATTGGGAGAGGGATACTTAGAGCATTGATTTGACTAATATCTCCCTGCCATCTTGTAAACGATCACTTGAATTGACCTAAGCACCCTTTAATTTGAGAAACCCCTTTGATTTGAGTAAAAGGTAACTTTGGGACGACGGGTGAATAGTAACTTTTGGCGCCCAATTTTCGACAGTTAAAACTGTTGGACTTTGGCCTTTTGACTCTTTCAGTCCCTTTCATTCCTTTCTTCTTTTCTAGTTATAAATAACTTTCGGGAATTGCAAGATTGGCCCTTGTGGCTTATTAAAAAGACATGGGCTAGGGTTTTGGGCTTTTCTGGCTTCGGCTTTGTACTCTTCTGATTCTCATGTCCGTGCTTGTTCGCTTTTGACTATTTTCTTGTGATTTTTGATTTATCCGTACCTGCACACACAAAACACAAATACAAGCATATTTTTGCCATTTTTGGTCTGTTTTGGGTTTAATTGGGTTATTTTAGGTATAAATGGATATGTGTATTCTACACTTATCATTCACTATGTTATTCAACCAATGACAGTGAAGACTTGGGTAAACTAAATGCAAAGGCAGATATTGGTATTTTCGTTGGATGCACGCCAACAATGAAAGCTTTCAGAATCTATAACAGGAGAACCCAAAAAATTATAGAAACAATTCATGTAACGTTTGATGAGCTGACAACAATGGCTTCTAAACAATTTGGTTCAGGACCCATGCTTTAAGTTTTGACTCCTGCAACATCCAGTTCAGGACTCGTATCAAACCTTATTCCTTAACAACCTTGTCATCCACCAAAAAGATATGATTGGGATACTTTGTTCCAACCCTTGTTCGATAATACTTTAATCCTCCAACTATTGATGTCTCTACAGTTCCAGTAGCTGCTACACCAAAGCTGTTAAAATAGCTGATTCACCTGTGTCTACGTCTCTTGACCAAGATTCACCATCATCAAGTATCCCATCAACACAAGATCATTCTCCAATTATTTCTCAAGGTGTTGAAGAATCACCTAAAACACCACTATTTCATAATGATCCTCTTTACGAATTTCTTCATGAAGACTCGACTTCTGAAGGATCATCATCTAATGTGAGACCCTCCCACACTCCATTTGAACTTATTGGTAGATGGACTAAGGATAATCCAATAGTAAACGTGATCGAAGATCCTTCTCGTTCAGTCTCCACTAGAAAGCAACTCAAAATCGACGTCATGTGGTGTTACTTTGATGCCTTCTTAACTTCTGTAGAACCAAAGAACTTCAAACAAGCAATGACCGAACCATCATGGATCAATGTAATACAAGAAGAAATTCATGAATTTAAAAGACTACAAGTTTGGGAATTGGTGCCATGTCTAGATAAAGTCATGTTGATCAAACTTAAATAGATTTATAAGGTCAAGACAGACGAATTTGGCGGGGTATTAAAGAATAAGGCTAGATTAGTTGCTCAGGGGTTCAGGCAAAAGGAAGGAATTGATTTTGAGGAATCATTTGCATCGGTTGCAAGAATAGAGGCCATCCGTATCTTAGCAAATGCAGCCAACAAGAATATGATCTTTCAAATGGACGTCAAAACGGATTTCTTAAATAGCGAGCTCAAAGAAGAGATCTATGTTTCTTAACCAGAAGGATTTGTTGATTAGGAATACCCATCGCATGTGTACAAGCTCAAAAAGGCCCTTTACGGTCTCAAATAAGCACCACGTGCATGGTACGACATGCTGTCAAGTTTCCTCATTTTACAACATTTCTCCAAAGGTGCAGTTGATCCGACACTCTTCATACGGACAGGAAATGACTTATTGCTGGTATAAATTTATGTTGACGATATAATATTTGCATCTACTAATACTGCTTTGTGTAATGAGTTTGATAATTAGATGACCACTAAGTTTAAGATGCCGATGCTGGGGCATATGTCATTCTTTTTAGGATTACAAATTTCTCAAAGTCCCAAAGACATCTTCCTAAACCAATCAAAATATGCTTTTGAAATTATTAAAAAATATGGTTTGGTATCTAGTGATACTGTAGACACACCTATATAAAAAGAATAAGCTGGATGAAGATCTACATAGGACACCAGTTGATGCTACACTTTACCGTGGATGATTGGATCCCTCATATTTCTGACATCCAGTAGACCCGACCTTATATAGTGTAACAACCCGAGTTTTACGACGAGTATGACGATCGTGAATTCGACGTCATAATTATTATTATAAAAGTTCATGAGAACGAACGTTGACATTTAAAATTTTATTTGTCGAAAATAATTATTTTCGTATTTTATTACGAAGGGAATTTAATTTTTTTTATTTTTTTCGTTTCGCGAGTCAAAGTTTGACCGCGCGGCCATTAAGCGTTTTGAGCATCGTAGAAATTTCGACGCGCTTCGTTATTATTTTTATGATGATAAATTATATTTTATCGTCCTCGTCCCGAGTTAGCCGAAACCGAGTCAAAAACTTTATTTTGACGTGAGTTAACATTGTATTAAAAGTTTTAAACCAAATTAAGTGTGACGGAAATAAATTTAGTCACGGAAGAGTAATCCCGAACCTTTGGTCGGTTACATAACGAAATAAATACCCTTTTTGTACTAAAAATAGAAGACTTTAAGGAAGGAGGGACTATTTGTGTCAAATGGCCACACTATAATCTTATAAAAACCAACTTATACTTCCATTATTTCCTTTACAAAAAAAAATACTCCTTGTCCTCTCCTTGTTCACCCACGACCGGCCACACCATAAACATACCCATTTCCTTTGATTTTTCGACATGCAATACAATCCAAATATATTTTCTTAATCCTTGTGTTAAGGCCTTCGTTTCCATGTAATAAAATCTCACATGCATTGAGTTTTGAAGAAGTTAGAGTTTGGGCTTGGTTTAACCATTTCGGTTGAAAGATAGTAGTAAAAGTAGGTTGATAATCATTTTTGGAAGGTTGGTTAATTGGAAAAAATGTTTGGTTTTGGTTTTTGGTTTGGTCCGAAGTCACGGCTAGGAACAAAGGGGACGAGATGAAAACTTTTCTTGCCCGATTTTGTTTAATGCATTGTAAGTATTCTAAATACTAGTGTTATTTTTATTTTTGTGATTCGATTGATTTTCGATGATTGCATGTGATGAAATCCATGATATCTTGCGTCGTCTAGTTAGTTTTTGTTATTGATTGATTGAGCGAGTTGAATATTGTTTATAGACTATTTTAGATGTGTCGTGAATAGAATTTTTGGTCAAAAATGGATTTTGGCGCGTTTCGTACCTCGTAGATTTTGAGCAGAAACTTTGGCACGGAAAACGAGGTTCGAGATTTGGTAAAATCTGATTTTGGTTTTGAAAATATGGTAGAGGGTATTTTTACGATCGATTCGGTAATTCGAACGCCCCGTAACTCCTAATAACGAAGAAGTTACGGCGAAAACAAGATTTGAAAACTTATAAATTTCCAAACAGCTATTTGAGTTTTATTAAGTGCTGACAGAATTTTAAATGGCCGATTTGAGCACTTTCGAGTCCGTTTCGGCCTTCCGGCGAAACACGAAAGTTGCTCGGAATGTCGTTTTACTTTGCCACTAGGCTTGCCAGTTTTAAAATCGAGTGATAACGGGTCAAAACCCAAAGTCAAATTCTGCACTATTATTAAAATGTCACAAGTTCCTGCAGAAACTTGCAGGGGCATTTTGGTCATTTTTTGTCGAGTTTCAGGTCTTGGCCAAAATTAAAAAGTTGTCCGGAATGTCGTTTTGCATAAAATCTCTTTAGAGTCCGAGTCCTGAAAATATGATATAACGAGTCGTTTTTAGCGGGTCAGATCTAGTAATATATACATAAAGTCAAAGTAAAGTAAAGTTCAACGTTGACTTTTGAAAGTCAATAGGTTGATAAAAAACTTGTTCGATGTTTATAAAAATAATAAACGCTATTATTTTTACGAGTAGAACAATTTAGACTTAACGATTTTCATAGATGAATATAATTCTAAAAATAGTAACTTTTCATAAACATACGGGACAAAATCCCGATATAACTAATTGATAACCAAATTGAATCTCGAAAGTTCGACGAGATAAATAAATATTATTATAAATTTAATTTATAAATATATATATATATATACGACATCCGCCTTATGGTGTACGGCTATATATATGTTCTGATATTCGCGACTTGCGAAGAGTTTAACTTTTATGAGCATTTTGATGTGATATGATAAAAATCATTTTGATATATATGATGAAAACATCGTTGTTATATGATTATCTCCGAGACTTTTTCACGACTTTACCTTGTTATCTTTTGATGTCGGGACTCGACTTAGTTTTCGATCCCACTTATAAATTTTAATAATTGGTTTTGAATTTGAACGCTCTTCTTATTGATTTTGAATCGCATATGTTGTTTCGTAATCTATTGTTTTGAGATTTTCCGGTTGATGGGAGTGCGACTTTTATATGTCATCCCATAACCCTTCCTTGTTTTGGAAAACGGTTATTAGCTTATCCCCGCATAATGCGTCGTTTGGAAACGTCCATCTTTGAAGCCTTCGAATGAAGTTGTTGTGTTGTGTTTTGATTCTTTTGTGTCGACCTCTACTTAGTAAGTCTTGAAATGTTTGATTCTGGAAACCCATGAGTTGATGTGTTCAAAAGAATGTTAAGTCATTGGGTATGGCTTTGTATTGGAGTCTGGAGGAATTTAAATGGTGTTTGGTTGGACTTTGAAATGGATTTTTATGGCAGTTGTAACCAGTAGGTTTTAGGATTGATTACGAATTACTTTTGGTCATAAGACTCCTGGGAAATCCAATATGGATGTGGACATATGTCTTAAGTGTATGTGGTTCTTTGGATAGGGTCGTATCTCCTCCGGATGAATGAGATATCGTTGTTTTACTAAAACTAGTCAAATCTGAAACACTTTTGGGGAAACGAGTATAACTTCATATTTTTGTATTAAATTTTTAAAAGAGAATTATGGTACCTTTAGAATACTCTTAGGGCTATCACCTCCAATTGGTCTCACGTAAATAGCATCAATAAACTTTAAACTATGCTCATTTTCGTAAAATACAAAATTGGTCACAAATTCTTAGGAGACTGCTTGGGAGGAGCAGCTTGTTGGGTATGTCTCAAAATGTTTTTGGTCTATGAAGACCTGAAAAATTAGACTAGGATGTAGCGAAACATCTTAGGTATATGGGGGAATTCAGATGGAGTAATATCGACGCCCGAAGAATGAGTTATCGCCAAATGGCAAAACTAGTTGAAAATTTCGACCATAATTCGAATGGGTAATAAGACCAAAAATTTACATAGCAACACCTAAATATGTAAAACTGTAAGTTCTAGATATAGAACAAATTTAGATTTGGGCGGTCATTTCAGCCTTTGCGGACACACGGTTTAGCAGATACACTCAATTTAGTTTAGCGATAAAATTCTGGAAAATGGCAGCCTTGATAGATAGGGGCAAAATGGTAATTTCACCATGGTTTTGAAACTTTCTGGGCAATGGGCCCTACTTTTCTGGAAAATAGGTTCAAAATGATTTCCGTAAGTGAAAACCTCATACCTTTATCATCCACGGATTAGTAACTAGGAAGGTTTCGAGAAGCTAAAGGCTTATTGGTTTGAGGTCATTATTGCCTCAAAGTTTTATCTCATCACCGGTGTAGTGATTGTGTATTTTTTTAGCCATTGTTTAGATTTAGAACTATGGGAGAGTTAATGTATATGTTGTCCACTTAAGTGGTGCTTGGAGGTCGTAGTTACCTCAAGACATTTGACTCATTGCGAGATTGATTTGACCCCAAGTGTTGGGTGACTTTAATTGGCGAATCTTTCGAATGTGTATGTTACTTGCTTGCATAGTCCGTTAATGGGTATTAATATTCTTGGGTACTTGCTGTGACCATTGACCGAACTGATGTTTTGTAGATTGATGATTTTAAAACTGTGGAATCGCAATAACGAATTTGTGTGTTGGACAAGATTCGTAGCCGCTATTGTAACTGATTTTTGATGCATAAACTGCTTGTTGTAACATAGTTAAATGTGAGTTTTCCAAATTCAAAAACATGACCCTATGGAGTCAAATGAATTTTTTTTTCAAAAGAATATATACATATATACATATATATATATATATATATATATATATATATATATATATATATATATATATATATAATTTCCTTTTAAATAATAAGAATGGAAGATGGAATGATGCTATCTTCTTTTCTTTCTTTTGAAACAATCGTATTTTTCTTTTCTTTTTTCAAGGAAATAACTTACGCGTGTAGCGTATGAAAAAGGAACGTTTTGACGAGGATGGACATGATGTCGTTTGGTCCTCAATTATGCATAACTTGATCAACTATGCATAATTTAGGAAGAACCACGCTATGTCGGGTAAATCATCCCCCTTAAAATGCTTGATAATTGGGATAAATGTTTGGGTCAAGCTTTCGGAAGGAGAAAATATTTTTACCCCTGCTACGGATTCTTGTGCAAGTAACCCTACTCCCATTGACTGCATGGAGAGAGTCTCATGCGAGTCGTTGTGACCGAGTCATCTCGAAGGGAAAATACCAATGGTATTGTTCAGAACGAGTGTGTCTAGAAAAGAGTGAAGTCTAATTTGTAATAATGCAAGATCGACGATTGTCGTAGAGACATGTGTCGAGACCAAGTGTGGTCAGTATGCTAGTGAGCAATGGTAGATTTGATATATCGAGGGTGTAAACCTGATAATGACACTAAGAAGGGATCTTCTTGAGAATATAAAGTTCCTAATATGGGTGGAAGCTAAGGTGTTTAGCTCTGAGGTTGAAACTGAGAAATGGAGAAGACTCCTCCTACGTTAGATGTGTGTTGCCATTGATGTTGCACTCGATGGCCGTGAAGAAGACTTCTTCCCTCGAAATGGAAAGTAGTAGTAGTATAGTTGTAATTATACCTGGAATCGTCGAGGACTAGAATAAGACACTAAGCGTCCCCTGACTTAAAGTTAGGTGTAGTGGTCCTTACTCCTTGACATGACGATTTAGTGTGCGTATATAAGGGCAAACATATTGGAGATTCCAGCCGAATGGCGACATCCATTTCTATCCTGGAGAAACAATCAAAGTAGCTAACGCCTTAAGTCGAACGGTATCGAATTAGGAAGGCGCGTAATTGTCTCAACTTGATTAGTTGAGTCATCTAAGATTTAATGCGATGCGTTAGGACCAAGTTGACTATTCTAGTCGCGATGCAAAAACGATGGAATTGGAATTGCGATCTTCATCAAATGAGCAACGAGCCCATGATGCTCAATTGTTTTCTTGATTGTTTTCGACTTGTCTTTCGACAATATATGTTTTCTAGCGGGATTATCGTCGCTGAATTATATGAATAATGTGCTTTATGTGCTATGTGCTTTTGAAGGATAGTAAGCGTTTAGGTCGGTTTGTGTTGCCCGTGATGTGGCATAGGACGTGAGTGAATGGATATACTTACCCGGATATAGATGAAGGTTGGTTTGAGAGGTACGAAAACCTGATAGTCTATTGTTGATTGGGGCTTGTTAACCCATAAGCATGACTATGGTTGGCTAATGCCCAACCATAATTAAAATCGAGATCATTACCAAGAAGCTTGGTTATCTGGAGAGCTCGATATAATGAGTAATTTAACTGGTTGGGTACGAACCAATGTGAGCAAGAATAGTGGTTTTGCTGAGGCTTCATTATAAGCAAGCACGTTTATGTTGCTAAGGCTTTATAATAAGCAAGCATGATTGTTGCTAAGTGTGATAATGAGCAACTGCAATACAAGTGCCTAAGTAAAGCTAGGCCGAAATACAAAGTCATCGTGAAATGACGAATATGTGATTATATGCTTATGTGATTTTATGTGTTAGTGCTATAATGCGTTTGATGAGGTCATGTGTACTCCGGGATATTTTCGCAACCGGTGGGCATTGTTTAATGAGACCAGGAGGGCGACGTGTGTTTTGATATTGGATATCGATGTATATTTTGGTTCTGAATATTACCGTATGTTTCCGTTTTGATTAATGATGGGTATTTTGGTTCTGATTATTGATGTATATTTTGGTTTTGGTTAAGCAACGTGCGCTTGGTTTTGTTGGAATGATCACCAAATTAAGATTTGGGCTGATGTTTCGTTTAAAGCCTTTTGTTTAAAAATGACGTGATTTATGTTTTCCCATATACGTTCCGTGGCGTATTTTGTCTCTTGTGATAAGAGCGATTGTGATTATATTTTGATTTTGTTGGTATAAGTTACCGTTTGTTTCGTTAACTTTCCATCCGGAATAGTTAAGGCGAGTATTATAACGCGTGATCTTTGTGTTTGAGCATGTGAGTCTGTTCAATAATGAAGAAACCATCTCACTGCAAGTGAAATTAAGATGAGTAAGAAAGGACGAGCACCGAGACGACGCTCCCTTAAGGTGGGTGGAATGTAACAACCCGAGTTTTACGACGAGTATGGCGATCGCGAATTCGACGTCATAAATATTATTTTAAAAGTTCATGAGAACGAACGTCGACATTTAAAATTTTATTTGTCGAAAATAATTATTTTTGTATTTTATTACGAAGGGAATTTAAATTTTTTTATTTTTGTCGTTTCGCGAGTCAACATTTGAACGTGCGACCGTTAAGCGTTTTGAGCATCGTAGACATTTTGACGCGCTTCGTTATTATTTTTATGATGATAATTTGTATTTTATCGTCCTCGTCCCGAGTTAGCCGAAACCGAGTCAAAAACTTTATTTTGACGTGAATTAACATTGTATTAAAAGTTTTAAACCAAATTAAGTGTGACGGAAATAAATTTAGTCACGAAAGAGTAATCCCGAGCCTTTGGTCGGTTACATAATGAAATAAATAACCTTTTTGTACTAAAAATAGAAGACTTTAAAGAAGGAGGGACTATTTGTGTCAAATGGCCAAACTATAATCCTATAAAAACCAACTTATACTTCCATTATTTCCTTTACAAAAAAATATTCCTTGTCCTCTCCTTGTTCACCCACGACCGGCCACACCATAAACATACCCATTTTCATCGATTTTTCGACATGCAATACAATCCAAATATATTTTCTTAATCCTTGTGTTAAGGCCTACGTTTCCATGTAATAAAATCCCGCATGCATTGTGTTTTGAAGAAGTTAGAGTTCAGGCTTGGTTTAACCATTTCGGTTGAAAGATGGTAGTAAAAGTGGGTAGATAATCGTTTTTGGAAGGTTGGTTAATTAGAAAAACTGTTCGGTTTTGGTTTTTAGTTTGGTCCGAAGTCACGGCTAGGAACAAAGGGGACGAGACGAAAAATTTCTTGCCCGATTTTGCTTAATATAGCATTGTAAGTATTCTAAATACTAGTGTTATTTTTATTTTTGTGATTCAGTTAATTTTTGATGATTGCATGTGATGAAATCCGTGAGATCTTACATCGTCTAGTTAGTTTTTGTTATTGATTGATTGAGCGAGTTGAATATTGTTTATAGACCATTTTAGATGTGTCGTGAGTAGAATTTTTGGTCAAAAATAGATTTTGGCGCGTTTCGTAGCTCGTAGATTTTGAGCAGAAACTTTGGTGCGGAAAACGAGGTTCAAGATTTTGTGAAATCTAATTTTGGTTTAGATATTATGGCAGAGGGTATTTCTACGATCGTTTTGGTAATTCGAACGCCCCGTAACTCCTAATAACGAAGAAGTTACGGCGAAAACAAGATTTGAAAACTTATAAATTTCCAAACAGCTATTTGAATTTTATTATGTGCTGACATAATTTTAAATGGCCGATTTGAGCACTTTCGAGTCCATTTCGACCTTCCGGCGAAACACGAAAGTTGCTCGGAATGTCGTTTTACTTTGCCACTAGGCTTGCCAGTTTTAAAATCGAGTGATAACGGGTCAAAACCCAAAGTCAAATTCTGCACTTTTATTAAAATGTCACAAGTTCCTGCAGAAACTTGCAGGGGCATTTTGGTCATTTTCTATAGAGTTTCAGGTCTCGGCCAAAACTAAAAGGTTGTCTGGAATGTCGTTTTGCATAAAATATCTTTAGAGTCCGAGTCGTGAAAATGTATAACGGGTCGTTTTGAGCGGGTCAGATCTAGTAATATATATATATATATATACACACACACATAGAGTCAAAGTCAAAGTAAAGTTCAACGTTGACTTTTGAAAGTCAACGGGTTGATAAAAGACTTGTTGGATGTTTATAAAAATAATAAACGCTATTATTTTTACGAGTAGAACAATTTAGACTTAATGACTTTCATAGATGAATATAATTCTAAAAATAGTAACTTTTCATAAACATACGGGATAAAATCCTGATATGGGTAATTGATAACCAAATTGAATGTCGAAAGTTTGACGAGATAAATAAATATTATTATAAATATAATTAGATAACGGGACTTACTAAAGTTGGTAACTTTCCGAAAATAGCAACTTTCTAAAAATATAAAGTTTCTGAAAATATAAAGTTTTTGATTCAGTGATGTATAATATAAATGAAAGAATGATCGTAACTCAATTATGTGGAGTTTAGGATCTAAGACGCGCAAGTGGATTTCTCATCACATGTGTATGTATATTTATACTATCTCAATAGTTGCGATGCACGCACTATTTGATCGTACTTTAATATAAAGTAATCGAGCGACATTAATTATATGTTGCAGTTGAGTTCGTTGTCGAGACGAATTTGGATTGTTTCGGTAATTTTGATCTTCGGCTTAGATCAAGGTGAGTTCATAGCCTCGCTTTTGAACTATTTTAAATGTTTTAAAACCCGCGAGGGGGATACTTGCTGTTTTATGAAAAAGTGAACACAATGTGTTCTGATACGTGATATGATTTCATTGCCTATGAGTTTATGCCTTTTACTGTGTACTCGTTAATTACCGAGGAAGTAAACGTTGAATGCATTAAATAGATCTACTGGGTTTGACAAACCTTGTTCGGGGTCTGGCTCCGATGGTGAACACCCTGTCAAACGAACATTTTGTATTGAGACTAGGGTTAGTGGCACACTTCCCGGTCGCTTATTTTATCTTAAATGATAAATGTGTTAAGGTTCGGTACACGGGCTCATGTTAGTGGGAAATCATGATATAAGTTGCCCTGCAAGTAATGTTATAGTGTTTTGTGGAACCAAATATGCGTTCTGATTGTTGTTTGTAAACTCTATGAATTCACTCAACGTTTTGTTGACGTTTTTAAGCATGTATCTCAGGTATTGATGCTTTTGATGGCTTGGATGGAACGGAACGCGGATATCAAGAACTGTGTCTCGGTGAAATGTTTTGTTTATTTAAACAAAAGGATGTTTTGGGAAAGTAGTCGTAACATGACTTTTGAAATGAAGTTTTTAAGTTAATATGGGACCTTGTAACTCTGATGTTCTCTATATAAATAAAATAAATTTTGTTTTATAAACGTATCTTTGAACGTTTACTGGGACTCGTGTGCATGTATTATGAAGTAGCACCCCAAATGTTGTATTCCGCTGCGTATCGTATTTTGGGGGTGTTACATATATGTAGTCTGCTTATGTGCCCGGTATCAGGCAAAGCCTACCGAAAAGCACTTAAATGTGGTTAAACAAATCTTTCGATACCTAAAAGGAACCATTAACATGGGACACTGGTACTATAAGGATACCGATATGTCTCTAACAACATATTCAAACGCAGATCACGTGGGGTGTCAGGACACTAGTACATCAGGAAGCGCTCAATTCTTAGGTGATAAACTTGTTAGCTGGTCTTCCAAGAAGCAAAAGAGCATTGCGATATCAAGTACAGAGGATGAATATATTGTCTTATCTTGGTGTTGTGCTCAAATCCTATGGATGCGATCACAGCTAACAGATTATGGCTTTCAATTCAATAAGATTCCTCTGTACTGTGACAACAAAAGTGCGATTGCTCTATGCTGCAACAACGTTCAACACTCTAGAGCAAAGCACATTGATGTACGCTACCATTTTATAAAGGAGCAGGTGGAGAATGGAATAATGGAACTTTACTTTGTTCGGACGAAATATCAACTCGCTGACATCTTCACTAAACCGTTGCCAAGAGAAAGATTCAACTTCTTGATCGAAAAGCTGGGTATGAGAAGCATGTCTCCAGAAACGCTAAAACGTCTGACAGAGGAGGAAGACGAGTAATGGTGATAACTCGTAAAATATCCTGTGTATTATATGTATATAAGAAAATTAGAAAACCAAAAAAGATTTTTCATTTTATATAAATATTTCAAAAAGAAAATATAAATATATAAAATCATAAAAAGAAAATACAAAATTAAAAAATCAAAGAAATACAAAAATAGGTTTTCATGACATGTTTTCTAGAATCGACAATATTTATGGCTTTAGAAATGCCATTCAATAATGGCATAAAGCTGTAAATAAAGTTCGAATAGAAAATATGTCATACGGCTTGCTATTATTTCAAATAGCAACCCGATCATCATCTTAAAGGCAAGTATTTCAAAAAGAGAACTTGGCCTCACAACGGGAAATGAATTTTTCTCGGGAATGAATTACTTTATATTCATTCAAAGGCTTCTGTTTACTTTGCAACACAACCCATGCTTTCTATATCAAATAAGAGTACGTGTCAGTTCATTTATTTATGTAAACGAGAGAAATCTTGTTTTTATTGGTTTTGGTTTTAAGAAAAAGAACTATAAATATCAGTTTCTCATTTGAAAAGATTTTTAAAAGAAGTTTCTATTACTCAAACAATGTCTACATCTCTTTAAATAGAAAATGAGACATTATTTGAGGGGAAGAAATAGTCAAATTCTTTCAAAAAGGATCTTTTAAAATGTCATCGCGGAAATAAATGGAAAAGGTTTTTCAATAACGGATTATCAATGAAAGGGGAGTTATTGTAATTTTAACTCAATTGGGCTTAAAATGTTATTGATGTTAATCTTTAAGGGACTAAATGGCAAAACATAGGGCTTAGAATCCTAGCTACAAACTTTAGGGGCTAAATATGTCATTTCTATAACTTAGTTAAGCTTAGTAATAAGTTTAAATGAAAAATAGAAGGCACAAGAAAATACAAGGACTAGTTCTACAATACTCTGAAACTTAGCCGGTTATAACACTTTTCAAAACATATTTCGCTCCACTCACAATTCATATTAAAAATCCAAACACATTTCTCTCGTGCACATTTCACTCACTTCAAACCTAGGAATCAAAACGTGTTTTTCAAGGCAAAAGTTTCACTTATATTCGTTCATTGTCCATTCCACAGTATATAGGTAAATCAGTTTAGCTTAAAACTCCTTTTTGCTCTCTTAATCAAAGAAAATCAAATTAGGGTTCGTTAGTAAAAAGTAGTAGTTTATGCTCAATTGATTGAGGGGTTTTGTTCATTAGGGTGCGATTAAGATGCGTGTGAAACAGTTATGCATATATCTTAACCATTTATGAGAAATTTTGTTTTTTGTTTGATGAATGAAGCGAAACATGAGTTATAGGGTTGAATAGTTGTGGGTTTGTGTTTAATAGCCATTTATGAGTGTCTTTATGCTATTAGATCATGTTCTTGCCTTCTATATGCTCTTTTACTTGGAAAAGTAGTTATCTTAGGCTCGTTACATCAAAAATGGTCTAAGATTGGTCATGAGATGTTCATAGTGTGCGTGAAAACTGTTGTTGGGCTACTAAGTGGTTAGTTTTGTGTCCTAAATGGTCCTTAACCTGTTTGCCATGAGATTGTCTTCTTTGTGTGCTCGAATTTTGAATTTCATGCTCAAAATGTTGTTGCTTCTTTGTGGAAATTGATTCTTTGGTGATATTATTGATATGTGAGGATTGTTAGATGTGCTTAAAGGTTTTCACTTGGTAAAAATTAAGATAAGTAGCTTTGAATGGAGCGAGACATGTTTTGTTGAATGAAGCGAAACATGTTTGCTTGAATGAAGCGAAACATGTTTTCTGAGCGAAGCATGCTTTAGTCAATTTCAAGCGAAACATGTTTCTTTCATCCCAAGCAAAACATGTCAGTTTCACTCCAAGCGAAACATGTCAGTTTAATTAAGCGAAATATGTATGTTTTATGCCAAGCGAAACATGTTAGCAAGTTTTCAAGCGAAACATGACAGGTACATGCACAAGCGAAATGTCACAAAATATAAAAAGAAACTCTGTCCAAATTCATTAAAATTTGTGTAATCTTGTGTTTAAAGTCATATAACTTCATTTGCCATGTCTGAATGTATATTATTTGCCCTCTGTATGAATGTGTGCCCTAAGCTTCTTTGGAAATGTCTTGTTGATTTTTTTAAAATTGACTTTGACTAATTGACCTTAGTTGACTAAATTCTTAGAGTGTAGAAATTCTATCACATTTGCATGAAACCTAATCATAGACCAACCATATCATCAAAGGATAACCAATATAATCAGTAACATATATATATTGTGTATATAAACTGTACTGATTAATTCTTAAGCAGAATCATGAATCCTCAAGAAACGCAACAAGTTGTTGCTCGTGATGAAAAGTGGGTTCCTTCTGCCGAGAGAGTCAAGATCAACTCTACCAATATTAGATTGGAAACCACTGTGCCACAAAAGGAAGAGACGTTTCAAGTGGTCATTGACATAATCAAGAATTCCACGTGCTTCAAGGCTTTCACCATATCTGCAAATGTCCTAAAAATCTTTATGTAGCAATTCGGGTACACCATCAAGAAGGTTCAAGACACTAATTCTTATAAATTCCTCTTAGCCAACAAGAAGTGTATTGTCAATGCTGAAGTCTTTAGGAAAATACTTGATATCTGTCTAAGAGTGGAAGGTGTAGACTTCACAAATGTTCCAGATGATGATCCTGCACTCACCTTTCTCATTGTTCTTGGCTACAAGGGTCCGCTGAACAGGCACATCAACATGTTTGTGGATCATATGCACCAGCCATGGAGAACTCTGGCAGCTATAATCAACAAGTGCCTCTCTATAAAGATTGCAAGCAATGACAAACTCAGAAAGTCCAGAATTGACATATTGTAGGGGATGTTTAACAGAGAAAATGTCGATTATCCTGAATTGATTTGGGAAGAATTTGCTTACCAGATTGATCACAGGAAAGAAAAAAGATCAAGACGTGAGAACATGCCATATCCTCGATTACCAAAATCATCATCAACCACTTCCTGAAACAACACAAGTCTCTCACCAACCTCAATAACAATCATACAATCAAAGATGATGGGATTGTAAGCAGGTTAAAGTTTGTCAGCATATGTGAAGACTTTCAGGAATATGGACTTCCCGTTCCTGATGTGATGCTCACTAATGCAACCAAACGTTCAAAATCATATCAGATATTCATCAAATATTCAACAAATCAGATCCCACCCAAGAAAAGCATAGACAAAGGTTTAAAAGGTAAGAAGACTGTTGATGAGTCTTAGGAAACTGTCGATAACCAGCTAACAAAAAGACTTCAAGTAAGAGAAGATTCAAGAAGAAATTCACACTGTCAGCTAATGAAAACATTATCTCTGATGATCCTGATGCTGCTTTAGAATTAGCTAAGTCTGTCAGTCAAACTGAAGCAGAAGTAGCAGAAGCAGCAAGGAAATCCCATGCTACGCATGCTAGGATCGTGACTGAATCGGTCCTTGAATCTGCTAAGAAGAAGTCTAGTGGTAGAAGTTCTAAGAGTGTAGTCATTCAAGACACTTCGAGTACTCCAAAGTCAAAACCCCCCACTTCAAAGACTAAGCATAAAGGTGCTCCATCTCTTACTCCATAAGAACAAGAGGCTGCAGACATTATGCAAGCTCTTAAGGAAAGTAAGAAGACAAGCAGAAGACAACCAGGTACCGGAGGCTCAAATGAAAGAACTAGTAGTAAACTAGGGGTTCCTGATGAGTCCACAGTCGTCTCTGCTACCTCAAGTGAAGGAACTCATGCTAAACCAGAGGTTCCTGATGAGGATAAGGACATTACTGAAGAGAAGGTCATTCTTGAGTGGGGAGATGAACAAGATAGTGAATTTTCTGATGATGATAATGATGATGTTGAGAAGGATGATAAAGATGGTGATGCTGATGACGAAGGCGATGATCATGTCAGTGATACACAAGATGCTGATGATGAAGATGTCGAAACTGAATCTGATGAAGATGAGATTTATAAGTACAAGATACGTGTGCGCAATGAAGAGGATGTAGAAATGAAAGATGCTGAAGTTGAAGAGTCTGATAAAGGTGAAGAAAAGGTTACTGATGCAGCAAAGGAAGAAGCTGAAAAGACTTCAGAAGCAAAGGATGATACCAAGAAATCTGAACTCCCTCCATCTAGCTCAAGCTTATCTGTATCTTCAGGTTTTGGTGATCAATTCCTTAAACTTTCTTCTGATTCTTCCTTAGTTAGTACTGTTAAGGATTCTGTAGATGCAGATGTTAGTTCTTTGCTGGATATTCCCATCCAACACAAAACTCCCCAGACCCAGTCTCCATCAGTACAGAAGATTCCCGTATCAGTGATTCCAAAGACAACCAATCTTCCACCTATACCAGAAATTATAACTGAAACTCCAGTTTCAACTGCTGCCCCCTCACCTCAAGTGACACCTATCAACTCATCCGTACAACAAACACCTACACCAATTCTCACACAACCAATCACAACTGATGCTCCAACCATCATGATTGCTGCACTCTCTGCTGTTGAACTAAGAGTTGCAAAATTAGAAAAAGATGTGTCTGAGCTAAAAATTGTTGATCACTCTTCTGAAGCTCTTGCTGTTCTCTAGTCCTAAGTTCTAACAGTTGTTGATAGTTATCTTGATACCAAAGTCAGAGATGTATTTCAAAAGGAACTGTAGAAACACATGACAGATCTCATTTAAAAATATATTCTCTGCAGCATCTTCCTGAGTTAACCAAGAAACCGACACCAACAACTGAACAAGAATCTGAGAAAAGTCCTTCAGATATTCTCAAGATTAAGAAGGAACAAACTGAGAGTCAAAAGAACCTACAGTTTACAATCAAGTCTACTGACAAGGCGGCTCTTGAAGAGTATGATCTAAAAAGTGCTCTCTACCAATCCATGCATGCAAACAAGTCTTTTAATAGAAATCCTGCCAATCATCAATTGTGCCATGCACTCATGGAAGCATTGATTGAAGATGAAAACATAATGGATAAGGGAGTCGCTGACACAGTTAAAGAGCACAAGAGAAATCATGATGATGATGAATACGATGATGATGATGAAGAAACTCCAGCTGGACCAAACTAGGATAAGAAGACCAAGAGGAGAAGAACAAAAGAGCCCGAGTCTTCTAAGAAGTCATCTTCCACCAAGGAAACCCCAAAAGGTAAAGCTCTAACTAAATGAACTAAAACTGGTAAGTCTGCTTCTGCAAAGGAACCAGTTGAAGAACCTATTACAGAGGTGGTTATGGATGATATTGGTGATGATGTAGTCTGTGATGATTATCAACCACAAGACACCTCGGAACCCAAAACAAGAAAGACTCTGAATCCAAAATGGTTCAAGCAACCTCCAAGGCCTCCTACTCCTGATCCTAAATGGAACAAGCGTCAGGTTGTACTTAATCAACCCACGCAGCCTTGGTTTAATCAAATGATCTCTGCTTTAAAGGATCCTCTCACATTTAACGACCTTATGGCCACTCCTATTGGCTTCTCCAAGTACGTGTTGAATGGACTCAAGATACAAAATCTCACTCAAGATATTTTGTTAGGACCTGCCTTCAATCTATTAAAAGGCACGTGCTCTAGCAGTATCGATCTTAAGTATAACTTTTAAGAGTGCTTCAATGCTTTAACAGACAAGCTTGATTGGAACAATCCAGAAGGAGACCGTTACCTATTTAATCTATTTAAGCCTCTTCTTTTACAAGGAACCTTAGGTCATCGAACCGTTGCTGCTGATTACTTCTTCAATAATGATCTGGAGTATTTGAAGACTTCTGATATTGAGGTAACATACACCACATCTATTACCAAGACAAAAGCTGCTCGGTATGAGATCAAAGGAATTAAAGACATGTTCCCTACACTTTGGAGTACCATCAAGCATGCGTATGACAAAGATGCTAAAAAGGGAATCAAGCACTGGGGTGAAAGGCGTAAACTGTGGTATCGATCTTAGATAAGCAAATTTTCCAAGCAAAACGTTTACTCTACTAATGCAATTCTTGGTGTGAAGAGTGTTAGTGTGAAGAAATTGCATGGACATGGTCACTTATAACAGATTGTGGTGAAAAGATCTGATCAACAGCTTTAAAAGTTTAAAGAATGTGACTTCTTTGATCTATACATGAACGACATTAAAGATATGCTTCTTTTTGCTGTTCAACACAAGCTATTCCACCTCGACGGGAATGTTATTGTTAACTTTATTGTGGCCCTTCGTATGTTCACAAGAAGCCTAATCCTCAAGAGACGTGTTGAAGACTTACAACTTGGTGTAGAGAGTTACCAGAAGAAGCTTAATATCACCAAACCTCAAAAGACCTTTCCAGAGATTGAATTCAAAGAACCCTACACTCCATCATACGATCCACCAGGAATTGTCTATGAAGACCTGAACAAGTAGAAAAGAGTTTTGCGAGCTGATGAGCTGTACAAGTTCTCGGATGGCACACTCAAGTCTGTTCACGACGAGATTCATCACAGAGTACTCGACTTTCGTCTGGATTACAACCCGGAAATGCCAAAGATAAAGTAGACGGCTGTTGACCGAAATAGATCGGGTCTTATGATTGAGTTGATCGATAAGCAGTTGCGAGAAAGGGAAATCATTAGAAATCTGGAGCGATTAGTTGGTGCAAGGGAACGTGAGATGGACTACAAACTTATGATGCGTACCGTTTAATCGTTAGGTCCAATCTCAAAATCTTATCTTATGAATATTGTGAATATATAGTATAGACTTATAATAGTAGGCAATATAAATAATGTTTGAGTACGAATTTTCTAGAATTTTTCAATAAATTCAAAAAAAAATTCAAATTAACGTACTCAACACTATATATATATATATATATATATATATATATATATATATATATATATATATATA
>BQNB010056034.1:0-28101 GCA_026074375.1 Tanacetum coccineum
TATTCGGTACAGTTTGGATTGTATTTAGGGTTTTGTGATTGTGCACACACTATGTTGAACCAATTTTCCAGCACTACTAAATTAAGATGTGAATTTGTAAACCGTTTTTTCAATATAAATAAACTGAAGGACTTAAAATCAATGCAAATGATGAATTCATTTTGACGTAAGAGCTTTATAATTTTATTTTTTTTTGTCAATCTGGTCATTGTAAGTTACTCCAAATTGCGCCATTGCGCTTACGTTATATAAACACCCTCCGAAGACAGCCCTCGTTAGTTATGCCCACTTTCGGTTTGAGATTTGCAAGTCATTTTCATTCATTTAAACCAGTTGGGCACTTAAAAGCAGAGGCCAAATGAAATTCATAGAAAGAAAACATGAATAACAACCATCAACATACTAGTATCTGAAACACGATTCTTTGGTAAATATACGTCCATCATGAAACATGATAAACACGTATTCAGCTAACAATCTGTTAATAATAATAATTACAGGAAGAGTTAATGTAACGTACTTGGTCTCAAGTGCCAAATGCTTGATCCTCCCTGCAGCGTCCTGGACTCCAGCTTGAGATAATTGTACGCTCTTCGACACTATATCCTTCTAAACAAGAAGGTGACGAACCAATCAAATTTGCACCATTTCTGTTTACATGAAGAGTCAACAATGTCTTTGCAACACCACTCAAAAGTCGAACCGTGCATTGAATATCAGACCAAACTCTTAACCGATCATTACCATTTGTGTTCTCATTCGCATTCCCTACGGATAAAACCAGCACACCGTATTCAGAGTGAACAAGTGAAGGATGGTGACAGTAAGCAACAAAGTCAACACCATAAGTACCCCCTGACCTCACGACCCAATTCTTGTCCCGTAGATGAGAATAAGCCTTGAAACGATCAGGGAAGGATGCGTTTTTGGAGGTCATGTAGTCCCATAACTCATTATGTGTTTTTATACTATCATCAACACCTAAAATGTTGATACATCTTAAGGAAAAGCATAGATAAAAGGCCTCCTCTAAAGTAAACTCAAACCACTGCTTATCTTCATCATGCTTATCTTTAAATGTGATAATTGGTTCACCAAAACAGGTTAAACTCAAAAGGTTAGTCTGTTCAGGATTACATACAAGAAGAACGCTATCACCACATAGTATTCCTCGAGAACTGGATTTTTGTAGAGAACTCTGAAGATCCAAAATTGACCTTGAAATGGGATTTGCAAGTGCTTTCACTTTCGACCCTTCACCTTTCCATCTTGGTTCCGTTACAACCTTCACGAAATAGATTCATGTGAGTGTTAACATAAAGCTTAATTACTTAATGAAATGCACTTTACTTTCAGAAAATATAAATGAGTAACTACAGAAAATATCAAACTCAATGGCACTATCGCTAAATAAACACAACGTCAACTACCGACATCTCACCTGATCAGCTGAATCACAAATCAACTTTAAGTCTTCCCCATATTTTCCTGTAACAGTTTCATTCAATTCAAATACAGGAGTATCACGTGTCATAGCACTGTGCCTCTTAAAGACATTAGCCATCTGTTCTTTTGCAAAATCACGAGTTCCCTGTAGTGTCACAGATTGATATATTAATATTAATTATAAAAAAACATAATAAGCATGTAAGGTGTGTTGTTACCTCAGGAATCTTAGGAAGCCTTCTGCTTTCATTGCTGTCAACGACTTCTTTGACTTTTTGTAGTAACTGGTCAAAGCTATCGTCTTTCAAGTCCAAGAAGGAAAGGAGACCGTTTGACAAATTCTCGGGGAATGCATCGATATTGCTTGTCACAGACTGTAATCTATATTTTATAAACTCCATCAAAATAGTTGTGCCTTTTCCCAGAGCCTTCTTTTTCTTGTCTTTCTTTTTGTCTGGTTTTGCACCAGCAACAACCTCTAAGACTTTAATCGACTCACTTCCTTCAAGTGAGATGAAAGATATAGTTGCTTCCCATGAAAGGATCTTTCTCACAGCCTCCAATAAACTACAAACTTCGTGCAAAGATTTGATGTAGCTTTTTTCCTTTCTGAATGCGACAAATGACATGATCGAGTCCTCTAACTTGTCAACATTTGGGCAACCCGCGTTAAAACTTTCAGCCAAATTAGAAGATAAGTTGTCTTTTACCAAATTATCTAGAAAAAGTTTTGCTCGCTCCCAACTATCCTCACCAAGATCCTGAAGCGCAGAAGCCAGAAACGAAAAGAGTCGAGTTAGGTCCTTGCTGGCACCTCCATGCACTGGCGAGATAGAATTCAATTTGACCCGTGTTGACGAGTGAATTAATTTGCATATAGACCTCAAACGACCATGGGTTCCAGGAATGTTGGAAACTAGATCACACTGTGTATTACCACGCATCTTTGATCCATTAAGCAATACCTTTAAATCACTATCGACTGAAGCACTATCTTTGTCGGAAAAACCGTCACCAGAATCTGTGAAGAAGTTAAAAGCAGTGGTTGTGTCGGTTTTTAAGACATCACAAGACAAAGCTGCAACAGCATCAGCAAGTTTGGACAACGAGGATGCAGAATAGTCCAAAAGGGCACATATGGCAACACTAATAATATCAGGCCAGCAATCATTTACAAGATCAACGTCATCTTGCCGATCAAACTCAAGGTCAAGGGTGAACGTTTGAGCATCGGTATTCAAAATATCAGATAGCTGAGAAGCAGCAGAAGGAGAAGCTGATCCACCAAGCAATAGCGTGTTAAGAAGGAGAAGTATAGAAGCTCTCGTTTCCTCAGGGGTTAGATCATCCGGCACTGATAACTGAAGCTTCAACGGAGATGACGGTGATTCCAGTTTATGACCAGAAGGAGACGACGATAGCCTAGCGAGAGCAGATGGGTCGATTTTAAGTATCTGAGGAGGACTATAATTAGCGAATTCGAAAACAGAAGTTTGAGAAAGTGACGAGCCTATTCCACCTAACGTCAGCACGCGTCTGTCACCTGCCATTTCTGCATCCGACAAAAAATACCCGTTTCAGTGATTATACCAAGAGTTAACTTTGACCAAACTGTCACAATTTTGTCATCGTAGGTGGTGTTTTTGTTTCGGGCCTTTCGGTTTATATAGCGGGTTTATGGCTTATTTGGTTTTCGGCTTATGCTTCATAAGCCCACTTTTTGTGGTGTATGTTGAAAGTTTTCGGCTTATATAAGCATATCATGTCATAATAAGTTCATATAAGCAGAAAAGTTTCAAAATAAGCCACGAAAAGTGGGCTTATGAAACATAAGCCAAAAACCAAATAAGTCGTAATAAGCCCGCTATATAAGCCGAAACAAACACCCCTTAACATACTTTGTTTTCCTCTCCTCCTGTGTATCTAAGTTTCTCAAGAATGTTGCAGTTTAGTGCATTTATTCTGAAACAGCGAAAGTGAAAGTATATATATATAATTTATATAGAGAGAAAATTTAGAAAAATTAAATCTGAAATTTATTCAAGGACAATTCTAATCCGCCCCTAGGCGGATTACTAGCTACAAGAGGGTCGACCGGCCTACCAGTTTTTGCTACATCTTAGTATAATCTAATTCATTACAAAATTTATCAACAACAAACACAAAGGAACTACCTTGGAGAGGAATTAACGCATATTCTAACCTGGTACTGTGTGAGTTTTTAAGGTTACAAGGGGGTATTTATACTATTCTATTGTGGTCGGTGAGCTTTTTTTTTACGTTTTTCTTCTCCGACAAACCGAATCCTCGGAAAAACGAATAAACCGGAAACCGAAAAAACGACGAAATAGAAAAAACCGATGGTTTGGTTTTTAATTTTTCAAAAACCGAAAAATTTCGGTTCGGTTTCGGTTTTTGTCCAAAAACCGAACCGTTAAAACCGAACCGAACCAAACCAAACCAATTTTATAATAATATATAATTAATGTAATATAAATAAATAAATAATAAATCAAAATTTTAAATTTATATTTATTTTATGTTTTTAATTTTTTTGAAATTATAATATATGTATTATGTCTTAATGTTTATTACTATGTAGTTTGTCATGTACGTGTGTTTACTTGACAATATATTGTTACATATATGACAATGATCATACTATGTGTATTTTTACATCCACGTGTGTTTATCTCATTTGTATGTGTATAATTGTATAATTTTGTGTAAACATTAGTAGGCTAATATTGACAATTTTTTTTAATAAAAATAACTAATTTTCTATGTAAAACAAGTTTATTAATATAAATTAGGCACAACCAAATATAAACGGTTTTAAAAACGAAAAAAACCCAAAACGCAAAAAAAAAACGAGGAGAAAAACCGCGGATAAAAAACCGAAACGCCAAAAATCGAAGCAGGTTTTTGGTTTTTGTTTTATTAAAACCGAATATTTCGGTTCGGTTTCGGTTTTGCAAAAAACCGAACCAAACCGAACCGTGCACACCCCTGTATTTTTGATACTTATATTGTTGTCCGTGAGCTTTTTTTACGTTTTTCTTCTTTCACATTTTATATTTTGATCTAAAACTATTGAAAATTAACCCGTAAGTCCATGTATACTCTTTGTTTTTTACAATCTGAGTATATGAAAAACGAATTCGTAATTTTCTTATGCCAAACTAAGAAATTTATAAGCTTTTTTTAATTCAAAATCTTTTAAAAGAATTATAACAGTAATTCAATTTTACCTAATAAGAGAAGTTCTAAAAACTCTATGTCAAAAACGTTTTCCTCATAGTCCTACAACTAGCTATAATACCCCGTGCACGCACGGGTTTTTACTAAAATTTTTAATTATATATTATTATTCATTAAAAATAAACAACTTAATTTATCTAAAATTTAGTTTAAAAAATAAATTTTTTTTTGGAAATTGTGTTTCATTAACCAAGTAATATGTCGTGCAACAATATATTTATAGTTATGTTATAAGAGGTATTTAAAAAAAGAGTGCTCGTTAATATTCCAAAGACTTCTTTTATTCAATTGAATAAGAACCAACATAAAAGTAGACGAATAGAAATTGCAAAATTTAATTAGATCAAACATGCTTAATAATCTACATTGAATGTAATGAAGTGTCACATGTCATTATCTGTCTGTTTTGTTGCATAGTGGAAGGTCAAAACATCAAGAAGTTGGTTAAGGATTGACTCTTCATCAGTAAGCAATTAAGATCACATCGGTTACATGGGTAATTTACATTTATCTCAATAAATGACTCTCTTGCAAAAACTTATCTTTAAACATGCTTATTACGACCTGAAGTTGCAATAATCAGTTTATCCACACAACGACACAACCTAAATGCTCTGCATAACATTACTTGTCATAGCAGTGAACACAAATGTGCATATTGGGAATGCTTATTTTCAAATGGTTATCCGTTCAAAGTATAAGCAAGTATAATCTATATATTTGTAAGCATTTGTTTGCTCAAAAGTATATAACCAGCTTCATCACAACACTACAACTTGCTAATTTACCTACATAATATACAGCCCTTAAGAGAATCTTATGGTCATTCTAATAACCTAAAAACAGAAGTTAACTGATCCTCACACAAGACACTGATTGATCAAACATTAAACTTGTTTTAGGTAAGTTTGGTTCCCTCAATAAGGCCGTTTTAGTTTCGTTTCACATGTAAGACTGTAGATCAAGCTTCTAAAGAGTTGCAAGCGCAGCAGGAAAATTGTTGTTGGATGTTTTAAAAGGTTTCTTTTAACTCTAAATCTAAAAACCCCTGATAAAACTCTCGAAACAATCCCATTCATTTAGTTTCTAGCACATAACCAAAATATACATATCCATTCAATACATTGAAACAAAGTTTGCAATTTTTATCGATATCTTATTCTAAAATCCAGCACCGATTAGTTATAAATTTATAAGTTTATAATACATATAAAGTTGTACCTGTTACACCCTGAACAAATTTCTTGTCATCCAAAACCGACATATGAAGCTGCAGAAATCAATAAGTCATGTGATAAATTTCTATCACAGTATATCACTTCTGATGGTTAGCAATCAAAAGGAAAAATTAATTAAAGGGAATGTGTCGGCGAAATGGGATGGGCTTATAAGCATAAATTAAAATTTGTATTTTTTTTAAGGGCTTATTATTGCAAAATTACTAAAAACTACATAATTAAATGAGTTTTTGGTATAAGTTAGTATATTTTTGTGAGTAAATAAGTATCTTTGGTTAAAATTAGCCCCAGGCTTAAAGGTTTTTTGCACTTTTTATGGTTCTGGGCTTATTATTGCAAAATTACTAAAAACTACATAATTAAATGAGTTTTTGGTATAAGTTAGTATATTTTTGTGAGTAAATAAGTAATCTATGGTTCAAAAAAAAAGCATGGACTAATAGTTTTTAAGCCTTTTGTAGGGGTTTGGGGCTTTTGTAAAGACTTACGACTTATTAAGTCGCGTGATTTAAACCGTGGACTTATTTTATAAAGCCGAATTATTAAAAGCCTAGCCCTAAGCCCTGTAAGCCCCATAAGCCCTCTGCGAAACATACCCTAAGCTTTTACTTTGACTTTAGACATAATAAATTAACAATCTAAGGTTACCTCTTACTGTATGCATAAATTTACAAATTTACCTTGGATCGATAGTATTGGTTGGTTTATTTAACTTTTGTTTTTCAGTAGTCTTGATTTTTTAGGGTTGGTTCGCTGGGTAAAAAAGAAGAAGTAAAAAGTCTTTTAAATTTTTTTGAAAGTCTTTCAAACATTTATATGTGATCCCTCGTCTTTTAAAATTAACCCCGCCCATCTATCAAGTTTTTTTTTCTCACAAATTGACATGTTAGATTTTTATAGACAATTTGTTGGAAAAACGAAATTAACATTAGTACGCACGTGTTGTCGCGGCGGGTACTCTGTGACGATTAACCGGAAAAATAAAAATGATTTAATCTCGGCGAGGCCCAGTTCAACCTTTTTTATCGGCTCCGACGGGTCCTTTCCAGTTCGTCTTCGGACGGCTTTTATTGGCTAGCCGAACCGATGGTGACTCTAGTTTCCGGTTGAACTCGTTGGTCCGGTCCGACTTTTAAAACTATATGCACCATCATTTTAGGGAGATATCATATGTACGTTTTTGTATATATATTCTTTTAATTATTATACAATGTGAATATATGATTGTATTTTTAAATAATGAGATATATTGATCATGTATTAATTAATTCTCATTTTTAAATATTTATGTAATTTGGTGTTTTAATAGGAGTATTAATTATGTTTTAAATTTCAAGTTTTAATTATGTTTGCATGGGTCGTACACTATGCATAAATATGTATAAGTCAAAATTTCAATATTGCTAAACATAGAAAGCTATTTTCTATATATGTAGTTAAGATAAGATTTGACAAATTAGGAAATACTTTAGGTTTTTTTATTATATAACGTTTAGAAAAATAACAACATAATAATTTGATTATGGCTTAATAATTGCCTAATAAAAGAAGTTTCAAAAATTCATGTTAAAAAGTGTTTTAATTTTTTTTTTTTTTTTTTTTTAGAACGGCTTGTTAGTTGTTAGTGGTTCAGGTCCAGCAGTGACAGCCAATTGGGCAGTATGTTGTACCCTGAACCCGCCTGTACTTCCTCCTATTCCGTCTGAAGGGGTAAAAGTCCCGGGTGAGACTCGAACTCGAGACCTCCTCTAGCCAAACATCTTCTCCCCAAGCCTCTAAAGAATCTTGGTGGCTGATAACGTATAGTATGAGCACCAAGCTTACTGGGCTTAGTTCATAATATACGTACATGGGCCCAGGCCCAATACAACAAATAGCTGGATCGCTAAGCCCGGCAGGGGTGACGCTCCGGATATTACAAAGACGCACGCAAGTATCTTCTTGGCCGCACCTGTGCGCCCCGCGGACAAACACTGACCGCGGAAGAACACTCGCGTCCGCAAACACGATTATACGTGGACCCTTGCCCGACAAGGGACCCACTCCGACCACTACCAAAGTAGCCGAAATACTAGGAAACCCTAGTATTAGACACCTATAAATAGGAGTCACAGTACATCTCAAAAGGTACATTCTGTCTAATCATTAACTCTTACACATACTCTGACATTCTCTGACAAATATGTGTACTTACTCTCACGCCGGAGCTTAATCGTGGGGTCCGTCCCCACGGTAAGGCTAACGGTTTACTTTTAATTGTGCAGAACATCATCACTTCTCTTGCTCTAGTACAAGATCCAGTATCCAAGTCGCTTGAAGGCCCGACCCGATAAGAGACTTGACACGCTACCAAACCCAACACGAATTTTGTACTAACAAGTGGCGCCATCCGTGGGACGCTTACGCAACCACGTTTTCTTAAAAACTCACCATGAGCACTCACGAACAAATCACAAACAATCCCACGTCCGCCGTGAGGAACACAGGGGGGAGGAATGGTCCCCAGGGTATGGAAGAGCCTATGTCTGATGAGGTGCTTAGGGAAATGTGCGACAAAAATTATCACCAACTCTTACCGCTCATCGCCGAAAAAATGCAAAAAGAAAAAGAGCAGAAGGATAGACTCAATGCGGTAAAAGCACGGCTTAAAAGCCGGCTATTCTATGGGAGTAGAACGTCGGAGTTAAGATAAGAAACCATGATAGACTAGCATACTATCAGAAATCCAAAAACACCGACCGCCCAGGACGAACCCCGTAGAGGCCGGAGGCAGCATTCCGAAATGCCCGTACCACACACACCAGATCGTATCAAAAGACTCAAGCTTTTATTCAAGTAACGATTATTACTCGTATGAGAATGTTTTCTTCAAAAGGGTTTCAAAAATGGAATTATGGTATGATGGATGATTTCCATATAGTTTGCAGGATGATTCTTTGGAAGAATTATCGTGGCGTTCCTAATGATCATAAAATTAGATTTTATTGATCTTATTATAGAGATACCACACGATCTCAAGAATTAAGTGGGAGCGGGGATAACTTGGAGTTGTCTTATTTTTTTTAAGGGTTTTGCTAATGGCAGCCCTTAGGGTTGTCTTTAAGAGGATTCTTTTTACTACAATTTAATGTAATAAATGAAATTATTCAATCAAAATCAAAAAAAAATTGTGCATTCAGATTTTTAGGGATTGTATCCATATTTTTCGGAATTGACATCCAATCATAATGATTCAGGGACGACTTTGTAATAAAATTAATTCTCTTAACGACAACCCTAAGGGCTGCCGTTAGCAAAACCCTTTTTTTAACAGCAACTTGAGTTGTCTTATGGATAAATGAATAATTCCTATTACATAGAAAACTCATGCAAGTGTATATGATACATAAGCATGATATAAGTTTATTAGTCTTATTTATATAATTATCTTTGAAGATAATATAATTGATTTATGAAATTAATCATGAATGAATATGAAAGGTTACATCATAGAGATAACGAGGGGGTAATTACCCCGCGCGTTGCCGCGGGAGTTAAGTTTTTTGCATTGTTGCTGTGCAAGTTTCGGTTTGGTAAATATTTTTATTCGTGGTCCAGAAGCATTTATGTCCGTATATTTTTTATTTAAAAAATTTATGTAAAAAAGTTGCGAATAAAAGAAACTTGAGGGGCATTTTTTATTATTTTTTTAAAAATTTATGTAAAAAAGTCGTAAACAGTTAAAAGTTGAGGGTCCGTTTTGTAAAAAAAAAAAAAAATTAGTTTGGGCCAAATTTTGGGCTAGTTTTTGGCCCGGTACTGTAGCACTGTAGCAGGCACTGTAGCTGCTACAGTGCCACCGACCATTTGTGAAATGTGTTATAGAGTAATGGGATGAACTTGAAAATATATCCATAATTTTAAGGATGATTCTTTCAACTATTAATTTTAAGGATAGTCTTTAACATTAATTAGATTGATGGATAATTAACCAACGGGCATTTGGTCCAATGGTATGGAGGTTTTACCCTCCTAGGAAAGGTCACATGTTCGAGTCTTGTTTGGGGCGATAGGGGTTTCCTCCCGCGTGTGTAAAGGGAAGGGTGCCATTGCCTTCTGGGCTGGACCCAACCTGGTTGTGTGGGCTCGCTACGCCTTCTGGGCTAGGGGCCATGTAGCCACAAATTGCCGTTCCAAAAAAAGATTGATGGATAATTAGGTGACTTATAAATCGCTTCTTAAAGTCTGAATATTTGATTCGAATTATAGAAGGATTTGTTAAAATACTAAATGTGACAAGTTACTTGTGTTGATCATTCAAGTGATTAATATCTGGGTGAGGACAAAGAATATTAAAGAACATGAATGATGTTACTATTATGATTTTTTAATGTTTTGAATTTTATGAGAAAAGTTCAAAATATGATTAGAGTTAATTGCATAAATGGTTCATGTGGTTTGTCGGGTTTAACGGAATTAGTACTTAAAGTTTTTTTTTCGGGATCCTCTCCCTCTGGGTTCGACCCATATCGGGTTTGGTCCCTTGACCAATATTTCCGTTTATTTGACCGTGAAATGCTTATTGGAAGGTGTGAAGTGAAAAAACTACCCTTATCTTCAACATATTCATCTATATATTTATATCTACATCACCTTCTCATCAAAATTTCTAGCAATCTCCAAGGTTTCAGCCATCTCCAAAACCAAAGCAACCAAAACTTCTAAACAATCAAAACTTTTAACAACTCACACAAATCAAAACCCATATTTATTATCAAATCAAACCTTAAAAGTCAAAATACATATCAATAAAACATTTTTCAAACCATTCATTTAATTCAAAACTTAAAAACACTAAACTTTCTACTCTACAGAATTCTTAAAAAAAGCTGTCAACTATAAATAAAATATACAAAAAAAAAGTTCTAACACAAATCAATACAAATAAAAAAGAAAATGAGTATTAACTATTCAAACCATATGAACTAAAGGCAAGATCAAAACACCCTTATTATTCTTGGGTAAATCAATGCATTAAGCATCTGATTGTTTGAATATCTAGAAAATCCAGTCAAAAGCCCTTTCTATCATCCATAATTAAATCCAAACACCTCTATTTAATTTACAGTAAGATCATCAACCATACAATCATCCCTCTTTATGCTACGATGGTAGGGTAGCTCGTTGGCGCTACGGTGGTGTAAACTGACTGCGATGGTGATACAATGATAGTGATGGCGGCTATGATGAATGGTGATACAGCCGTGGTGAATGGTGGTCGATGACAACGACTATAAGAGGTGGTGGCGGATTCATTGGTTAACCGGCAACGATGGTGATTTGGTGAGGTTATAAGACAGAGGCATGAATGTGTTGTGACAACCATGACTTGAGCAGGTTAGTCAAACCCTTAGTGTTGACTTATGTGTCTGTTGCAAAGTATGGTTTATGTGATTCTATGTGTTTATAGGTGTTTTTATGTGTTTATGAGGTATTGGTAATCAATCTATTGAGTGTGATCATCTCAATGAGATTAGAATGATGGGAAAATTTGTTGAGTTCATTTCGTTCATTTTTAATGACAAAGAAATGATTGTTGATAATTGAGCGTTTGCAAGTTAATTGTGTAAGTAAATATATACGTATACGTATTTTGTGCTAGTTATAGGTTTAGCGTTTAAGTGTTAGATTAAGAAAATGTAAAATTTCTATTTTTAGAAAGTTAGGTTGGAAATGAATAGTTATTTTTAGAAAGGTAGTAAACTGCGTTTATGCAAAAAGGTATAGTCAAATTAATTAAGGTTTTTATAAAAACTTAAGGTTTTAATTGTAAATATAAAATAAAATATATATATATATATATTTAATTATTTTCGGCCGAGTTTAGGGATAAAGAAGAAAAGAAAAAAAAAGAAATCCTAATCCTAATCTAAAACCTAATTAGACTTAAACTATAATTCTACCTAGATGCCTATATATACTAAACCTAGAATCCCTAACCCTCCCCATACCTAGTTCGACCGGCCAAAGAAGGAGGAAGCAAGAAACGAAAAAAAAAATTGGTTTAATCTTAAGGTACGAATTCGATTTGTTAATTCTAGTTCGTTTATTTTCCTAGTAATCGAAACGTGATGGATTAGGGTTTAAATTAAGTTTTATAAATTAGGGTTTGTAATATCCAGAAAGTTTATGATATAATAATGTTAGTTTAATCATTAGATTAATTAAATTAGCGATATGATCATGCGTTAGGGCTTAGATCACTCGAATTAGATGTTTAATTCACTGCAGAAAGTTAGGCAGTTTTGTAACGAGCATAACTCGGTCATAAAAGATCAAATAAATAATTTACAACATACTGGAGATAACCTCAGAGAGTCTACTTACTAGAAAAGTCGGTGTCATAAGTTTTTATGGTTGGGAAGTAGGTCAAATGGTCATTACAAAATCAGTGTGTAAAACAGTGACGAATTTCAGTTTTGGTTTTGATTTTTCTAAAAATACTTAGACACTGAGTTAGAGGCTCTAAGTCACGTGGAAGTTAGTTCATATATTGTGTGTGACCTCTGAATTTTGGCTAAGGTCATAGTGGGGTCTAAGTTGGGTAATTAATGTCATACTTTTAGAAGGTCAGATTCTGGACGAATTTTAAACACTTTGGATTAATGAATTTCTAAGGGGTATTTATAAAAGGGTAGTGACTTTGGGAGAGCTATGAGAGGTTCATAGGACATATATGTAGCATGATGAATTTTGGTTTGAATTATGGGAGTGTTTAAGTAGTGCGTTTAGGGCGCGCAAGTAAGAGTAAAATTCTGCTTAAAACCAGAAAGTTTAAGGAGTAGCATTTAAGTATAAATGAAATATGTAAGAATGGGTAAAGGTTTTAAACGATTATAGGACTATGATAGATAGCCTAGGTATCCATCATAGTTAAGGTTACATCATTTTGGGTTGAATGCCTAATTGATGGTAACTAATAATGTGTTTAATTGTTAGATTGTTCGTGAAATTTTGTGAAGTTTTGATTGGATCTTTTGGAAGCTAAGCATCAGGTGAGTTTCATAGTCCCATTTTTACATTGTTTTTAAATTGGGATGGAAATGATGCTAAGTGTTAAAATGTTTTGAATTGCTGTGATTATGTGTTTTGATTGCGTGTGGACATTATGTGATTATATATGATTTATGGTTGCACGATGAATGTGTTATTGAATTGGATCGGAGGGGTACGCCTACCCATTGGATCGGGGGTAACGTTCCTACCTATTTGGGGTCCAGGCCTAATTATAAGCTTCAGCTGGTAGACTTTTAGGTGCGTAAGTGACATATGGATCGGGGGTAACGTTCCTACCTAGTTGTTGAAATGGATCGGGGGTAACGTTCCTACCTAGTTGTTGAAATGGATCGGGGGTAACGTTCCTACCTAGTTGTTGTAATGGATCGGGGGTAACGTTCCTACCTAGTTGTTGAAATGGATCGGGGGTAACGTTCCTACCTAGTATGTGGATTGCATGTTAGCATAAGTTCATAATTTGCATAATTGTCCTATATTGTTTTGATAATCGCAGTAATTGGTTTTAAAAAGTTTATAATGTGAGTCTTAAACCTATGACTCTCACCAACCTTTGTGTTGACGTTTTAAGCATCATTTTCAGGTGAGCATGATGGAAATAAGATTGAAAGAAGTGGCTAGTAAGAGACCATAGGATGTCATGAAGATTTTTATTTCTTGTCTTGAATTTTTGCATTAATTGAAATTGAATAATTGTTGCATGTCTTTTTATTGGCGAGAACTTTCGTTTCATCAATAAAGACGCCTTTTGGATTTTTGGTTAGGTTTTGGGTATTGTTATGACACTATGTGTCTGGTGAATGGTGGTCGATGACAACGACTATAAGAGGTGGTGGCGGATTCATTGGTTAATCGGCAACGATGGTGATTTGGTGAGGGTAAAAGACAAAGGCAAGAATGTGTGTTTATGGTTCTAGAATGGAGACACAAATAAGTTATTGTGTTGTGATTTTGATGAGAGAAAAAAGAAAGATCTGTTAGTGTGAGTTTGTGTTTATGAAGATGAGATTTGGCCTTAATTTATTGATTGAATTTTTTTAATAAACTATAGGGAAAGACAAAAATATCCTTCCATGTGTATGACAGATGTCTAACATAACGGTCAAATAAACAAAAATATTGGTCAAGGGACCAAACCCGATACGGGTCGAAACCACAGGGAGAGAATCCGAGAAAAGAAACTTTAAGGACTAATTCGGTCAAACCCGACAAACGACCATTTATGCAATTAACTCACATGATTAAAATGATCATAAAAACAAATTGACTCATTAAGATAACATAGTTTGATCTTGAGAGTAGTTTTCACTTTATATAACTTAGAAGATTACGTATCATTAAAAGTTAACAATTCAGAATTATTGAAGCTATGTATTATGTAGAAATGAATTATAAGTTTTAAGTGTGCTAAATCATATTCTCGATACCTAAACCATAAAAGTCAATTTTCAGAGGAGAAAAAGAGCAGAAGAGGTCGAGGAACGTTATCAATTCCATAAGAGACATCGTGTAATTCCATATACTTTAGTAATCATTCAGTCTTTGGTATCATTCGTTAACTCGGTTAGTTTACCTTGGCTAAATAATTGCTCTTGTATTTATTATACCGGTTGTTATAGTTAGTGTGTCCCGTTAAAATGAAGGACCAATGGTATATAACGTTTCACATTTAGGAAAAAACGGTTCATTTTTTTGGGTCAAGGAACGAAGCTCGTGGTCAACCCAAACAAAAAAAGGAATTATGTAATTTACTCTTGTTATTATAAATATCAATTTTTAAGAAAATTACATGTTGATTTTATTATTCTTTTTCATTCAAAAATTATGAAATTATATTTTATGTTCCTTATCTAAAAGAAGTATATATACTCCAATGTTTAACAAGTTCTATATATAGGTTAATAAAATACAACAAATATGTTGATCCCACTGAATAGATCTTTCTAGCCTGTTAAGGGTGATAGCTAACTTGTGTAAATACAGATTAACTAAAATAGAAACAATGACTAAGAACAATATAAGTTATGCGGAATCTAACTTATACTGCTAAGAAGAACATAATTAACTAACTACGTATATTGATATAATCTGCCAAAGGTTTCAGATTTTCTAACTATTGGATCACTAATAACTATGTCGCATAAGGTTCCTTTTATACACCAAGGAAACCCTAATGAGCTTTTCAAAACGCATCTAGAGATCATGCATATCTATAAAAATACTGACCGCATGAATCCCTTCGCCCAAAATCGTATATAGAAGGATTTAAGGACTTAGTGTACCTAGTGTACTCAAATAATTGACTTGGGTTAAACAAACGATGTACTAAAAGCGAGTACATACAAGGTAGGCTAAAGTTTCAGGTGTAACAATTGGTTAGGAGTTTAACAATGCTCTTCATTAATAGTCTGGAATCCACTAGAAAATTACGAGAACCACAAAAAAGATAGGCTCGAAGGGTTTCACTAGGGGATTCTTGCACTAAAAATAAGTGCGAAGCACGGGTGTGTAGATGGTTATATAGTCGAGGTGACCATAGTAACAATTTCATGTTTTGAACATGGGTTAATCCTAGTGCCTTTTATCATTTAGCAATTCATAATACTCACTACACAGTCTCGGGATGCCTCACTAAAGCAAGTTCTAGAATTATATACACTACCGGTACACTCTCATATAATTTATTACCGATACCAATGTTCTAGAAAAGGCGACAAAGACCACACGTACACATCCGTAACGACGGAATAGACACATATGACTGCATTCGAACCTTACTCGAAGCAAGGCTAAAGGTATAAACTAACTTGGTCAAACATAGATGGATACCCGGATTCCTAAAGATCTAGGGGCGAACCTCACAATTTAGGGGTGGAATTTCATTTGAGAGGAAGGGTTTTCGTGCTAGTCGTTTAATTCCCTATCCAATAAGACGATCTAGAACTAAGTTTCACCGGTATGTGTTACAAAATATATTAAATTTGGGTCAAAATTCACTCATCATTTTAAGGACAAAGCAAAAGATAAATGGTGGAATAGTTTCTAAGGATTTTATTTCCCCCCTACACTTATCACGAACATTGTCCCCAAGCTTTCTACAAAGTACCCGTAAACAAATAAAGGGAAAAGAAAAGAGAGCGAAAGAAACTAGTACTCCTCTAGTTTTGCTCAAAGATGGAGAAGAAACAGATGATAAACCGGATGAATCGTCATCCAAGAATTGTCCACATAAATCTCCTAAGAACTTCCCAGCTTTCTACTTATCAAATTATATCCTGGCAAAACATAGAACAATATGCAAACAATACCAACGTAAGATCTCAGAATGATAAATATACAACTATATGCTTTTATGTTTTCAACTCTATGACAAATAAATTAAAACGATAGAATGAATGTGTTGAATGTATTCGTGGTTTCCTGCAGGTTTTTAAGCAATGTATAAATTACAGAAATTTTACAAAAAATTTCAAAGTTAAAAATCAAATTTTCCTGTAGCTGGGCTAGGGCCGTCTCCACATTCTGTAGAGAAATTTTTTTCTTTCTTGAAAAATTTCTGCACGCAAGTCCACTTAGTATTTCCTGCAACCGTTTACTGCTAACATTACCACGTAAAATTCTAGTTAAACAACAATCATATGATGTCTCACCCCAAAAAGGGTCCCGTCATAGAAAAGCGTCTTGGGGCGTGAAGTACATAAATATCTCAAGTACAAAAGCAAAAAGAACCTGTAAGGGTACTTTTTAAAAATAACACACCGTGCATAAGCTTTCAAAATATTAATAAGTTTCCATCAATCATTTTAAATGAATTAAGAGTTAAAATACGGAAGCTTAAAGAGTTTCCACCAAAAGTATCTAAAAACATAGATAAATTTTGAAAACCGTCCAAGACAAAGACTTCACATAATTCAAGCAACGACATCCAAGCTTAAGCCCTGAGAAAAACATGCTTAAAACGTCAACATAAAGTTGGTGAATTCATAGGTTTACTTCAAATATTATAAGTGTGGACCACAAGATTTCAAAACGTATGTGACAGTTATAGGAGATACAACTTCACATAAAGAGGCATTTATGTTGCACTAAGCTCATGATACCGAGGCTAATAGTGGAAAGTAGCATGTACACTGCTATATAATGCTTGCCCTTACAGGTGTCCGACCAAAGACCACCTAACTAGTTTTGACATGATATACATCCATTGGCCTGCACAGTCCGTCAAGCACCCGACCAGTAAGAATTACCAAACCCGAATGGGGATTATTAGTCCCAATAGATTTATTTATTCACATCAACTTTCTTACTTAACCAGGTCCATCATTAAAGGAAATTAACAGTTCATGATAAATCGGGCAATAGTGGTCCTAAGAGGGCTACTTAGCAACACTAAACAGGAAATCTCACGTATAGTACTTGTGTCCAGTTTTAAAAGCAAGCAATGTTTCTCACCCAAGTTATAAAACATTTATTAAAAACGAGTAAAGAGTGGGGCTATGAACTCCACTTAAGCGAGCAGTGGATCAAAAGAAATTAAATCAAGTGAAGACGAATCACACGTCCTAGTCCTGGGTGACCACATACAAATAGATTTTTTACAGAATGTATGTACAACAAATAACCTCGTTGCGCAAAGACTAGTCATCCGAACATGAGTAGAGAAAGCGTATTATTTCAAAACATACTTTCCAAAATTATAAATTTTTAACAAGTCTCGACACTTTAACGACTCTCGAAGATATTTTGTCTTTTAGTGTATTTTGTCTTTTAGTGTATTTTGTCTTTTGGTGTGTTTCGTCTTTTGGTGTATTTTGTCTTTTAGTGTATTTTGTCTTTTAATGTATTTTGTCTTTTAATGACCCGACACACCAAAGTTTGACTCGATGACCGCAAATGTTGACCTAGACCCGATTCCTTACGTTTTTCTCCATTTTATTATTAGTTTGATGATAAAATATATTTCTCAACATATTTTCAATATTTATGAAATTTCGACATGGCCTTTCTTAAAATAACAACTTTCCCTTTTATATGACTCGACTCGTAAAATATCCGTTTTATAAAAAGTACACATTTTATTGATCCGCAAAAACATCCGACAACTAACTAAATCACGTTACAATATTTATTAAGTTTACAAATTTGACGAATAAATTTTAGAACACTAAGTGTGAGCCACACATGGTTCGAACCATATGGACTCCAAAAAGATCAACCCGATCGATTTTTGACAACACCGCAATATCACAACAAATCTATCCTAAACCTAACCCCATCAACTTTCAATTCGCGCTTTCAACAAAACCAATATCTAACTTAATCCCTTCGCCAACAACATTTAATATCACTATATACGATAATCACAAATAAATGATATAGCTGTAATAACAACAATATATATATCAAAACGCTCACAACAAACTTTTATAAACAAAAGTACAACTATTTTTCATGTTCTTCCATTTATCTTTAAAATATTTAAAACTTGAGACTTGTGGTTTTATAGAAAAACATATAACGATTTTTACAACGATCCTTTGGAATGATCATTAAGAATGTAAAAGTACAACCTCATTTATGAAAAACAAGAGTATGAACATACAAAAAAGATTGACTAGAAGATTGTATACTTGCTAGAATAACCCAAACGTCTGTCACACCCCCTCCAAGGCGGAAACACGAAGCGCATACGAGAAAGGGAACATACACAACACATTGGCGTCTATATTAGAATAAACTAAAACATGCAAAAATACTAGGAATAGACAACCAGTTGTCATTGAAAACACAACAAATCAACAAAATCCAAAAGGCTTCTGTCATTGAAATGAAGGCAGTTCATGTCAACATCATGACATGCAAACATTCATACATCCTAACAGAGCAAAACAAATAACATTCATCATCCAAAACAAATAACGAAATCTAGATAACTAAACTTCGCCAGCTGCCTACGGTCCAACTAGCCAATTTTCCTAACTTTAACCTCATCCTGCTGAATACCTAAAAATGATGCTTATACGTCAACATAATGGTTGGTGAGAAACACATGTTTTCAGACACACATATCCAATCAATTTCCAAAACAATTTATCTAATTTCTGTGATTATAAAACAACACATTTTGCATGACAATTATGCTAACTAACATACCAGCTAACATGAAATTCAATCCAATCATATCAAACAAACAAATCATATACTGGGTAGGCGTACCCATCTGATCCCTCATAACCAATACTGATAGGCGAAAAAAGAAAACTCATATTCGATCCCTTCATCTCAAAGGAGCCATGGATACCCGCAGTAACCCACCTGACTAGACCACACTACCTTTCCAACCTTCCACTAAACAATGCCATGGATACACCAAGTAACCCTCCTGACTTATTACACCACATCAATATCACAATCACATAACATGTAGCACATAACGCAACAGTTTCACATGATAGGTCCATGCATTTACACTAACACATAATTAACTGAAATTTAAAAACTCATTTCAACACTTGCATCATTTCCATCCCAAGTTTAAAACAAAATAAAAAGTAGGATAATGTAACTACACCTAAATGCTCAAAATGCAATCTTCCAGATTCCTATAAGCAACTATACAAATAAATAAACATGGTTACACGAAGACCAAAGCTAAAATCTCTAGTCCAGTAACACACATAATTATGGATGTCTACGTGTTTGATTAACCCCTCATGTTACCCCTACCAATCCATGCCCAACCTAAACCACCTCATTAACACATATACTAGTTAACTACAATTAATCGGAAATGCAGAATTTTAGTGAATCTATACAAACTTAAAAACCTTACTTGCAGACCATCATAAATTATACCAAAAATCATCAAGTTATATTTATGAGTTTACTAACAACCATTGGTGAATCCAAGAGCTCATACACTGTTCAACATCCCAAATAAAATCCAACTCCAAAACCAGTCCCAATTTTGATCTGATTGCACACTAAAAATGTATGACCTCAAATTACAAACTAAAGACACACAATCAAAGCTATACCTTCTAGGGTTACTTTATATACATATTGGAACCTAATCCCTGTAGACTGGTTCTCACTAGTAATTCTCACTTTTAAAGTTAGGGTTTACCTCCTAAACATGACCTAAATCTGACCCATAATACAATGTTTAGACAACGTTTCTTAAACCAACATTTAACCTACTTCCAAAACTCAAAATCATTTAAGGCTTAACTTTTTGAAAAATAGACTATTTGAACTACAATTTAGGCTCTTGAATCATATTAAAACACGTTTCTAATATCTAGATATCATCAGTTGAACACAGACCTAAAATCTGCTCAACTTTAAATCATTTACTTAACGCAAACCCTAACACTCAACATGCATGATCATAACCCAAAACTAACCCTAATCATTATACCATCAAACTAAGTTTCATATTAATCTGTATTTTATGAAAACCCTAGAGTCCATCCTTAAATCATGTTTTCATGAATATCATAAACTAGCTAAGATGAACACCCTTACCTTGAATGCTAGCACCTAAACAACAATTCTTGAATGTTCTTGGATCACACACCAAATTCGGCACTCCTAGGGTTTTGGGGGCTGAAATCGCAGGCACAAGGGTATAGGGAAAATAATTATGAGCTGGGTTTATTTGTATATATACCCTAAGTATCCTTATCCCTTAAGACTTAGAGTTTGACAAAGTTTGGGCTTCCTAATATCCTAAACCCTTAGCCGATCGTCCCCCCCCCCTTTATACTATTTTATTATTATTTTTTATGTAATTATTAATTAACTAATTATCTTCATTACATTAAGTTTTCATAAAAACTTAAGCTAATTTAGATAAACCTTTTTACATAAACGCAACTTACTAGACTTTCTAAAAATAACTTTTCATTTTACATTTCACTTTCTATATTTAGAAAGTCTTCTATAAATACTCTAATTTCACTCACTTCACTTATTTCCAACATGATACATTTCCCATAAATGCTTAACACAAAATCCTCCAATTATTGACGTAGCATTGCATGCAATACGCCATTCTTTTCCATTATCACTATACGTGGAAAATGGAATACTCATCACCAAACATAAACGCACTCAAAATGAGATGATCATTCACCTCAAAATGATATCATACACCTACTCAAACCACTTAGCACACACATATAACACATAGCACACAAGAAATCACACAAAATGAACCCTTAGCCATTTCTAAAGGTATCACTAACCTGATTAAATCACAGATGTCATAGTATCCCCTCTTTGAGGAAATCTGGTCCTGATATTTAACTAGCAGGCTCAACAACTCGGTCCATGAATAACTATCGATACTTAATCCTCATCTGGTCTTCGTGTTCCCAAGTAAACTCAGGACCACGTTTCGAATTCCATCTAACTTTTACAAGTGCTATTTTCCTACATTTTAACTTCTTAATTTCTCGATCCATAATCTCTACAGGTTCCTTGACAAAATGAAGTGTCTTGTTGACCTTGATCTCATCCAACTGCACATGCAAATTTGCGTTCGCCAGACACTTCTTTAGATTTGACACATGAAATGTATCATGCACGCTACTCAACTCCTCAGGTAACCTCAACCTATAAGCTACAAGGCTAATCCTTTCAAGGATCTCAAACGGTCCTACATATCTTAGTGCTAACTTACCACCTTATTTGTCATTTATAGTACTCACTCAGGTCCAATCAAACTGCCCTTTTGATGATCTCTCGCCGCTTTGAGCTTTTCCTTTATCAATACCACCTTATCTGTCATCTCTAGTACTAACTTATGTCCAATCAAACTACCCTCTTCAATCTTTGCCCATAACACAGGCGAGCTACACTTCCTACCATACAAGGCCTCAAACAGAGCACACCGAATGCTCGAATGATAACTGTTGTTGTAAGAAAACTCAGCTAATGGTAGATGGATATCCCAACTACCACCAAAATCTATAACGCACGCCCTTAACATATCCTCCAAAGTCTGAATTATACGCTCACTTTGTCCATTCGTCTGAGGATGATAAGCAGTACTCAAGTCTAATCTTGTCCCTAACGCTTTCTGTATCGTTTGCCAAAAGTATGAAGTAAATCGCCCATCTCGATCCGAGTTAATCGATATGGGCACTCCATGTCGTGCCACAATTTCATCAATATATAATCTCGCCAACTTCTCTGTACTAAAATCCTTATGAATTTCTAGGAAATGAGCTGATTTGGTAAGTTTGTCGACTATTACCCATATCGCGTCATGCCCACTTCTTGACCTAGGTAACTTGGTAATAAGATCTATAGTGTTCTTTTCCCACTTCCATTCTGGTATTTCAGGTTGTTGCAATAAACCTGAAGGTCTTTGATGCTCAGCCTTCACTTTTGCACAAGTCAAACACTTACTAACATAGATAGCAATATCTCTCTTCATTCCTGGCCACCAATACATATCACGAAGGTCATGGTACATCTTCTCCGCTCCAGGATGCATAAAGTACCTAGACTTATGAGCTTTGTTCAAAATTACCTTCCTCACATCTCCTACTAACGGAACCCATATCCTATCCATAAAATACAAACTCCCATCTTCCTTCCTTTCCATATGTTTATCTAAGCAATGTAACCTTTCTGCAAGAATGTTCTCCTATTTGAACGCCTCACTTTGGGCTGCCAATATCATCTCTTTCACTCTAGACTGAATGGTCATAGCCATTGCTCGAACACGTCTAGGTTTCACCCGTTCCTTCCTACTTAACGCATCAGCCACCACATTCGCCTTACCAGGATGGTAGCGAATCTCACACTCATAATCACTAAACAGCTCGATCCACCTCCTTTGGCGCATATTTAACTCCTTTTGGTCGAAAATATGTTGAAGGCTCTTGTGATCCGTGTAGATGACACTCTTCGTGCCATACAAGTAATGCCTCCAAGTCTTAAGAGCAAACACGACAGCTCCCAACTCTAGGTCGTGTGTTGTATAATTCTTCTCGTGAATCTTCAGTTGTCTCGATGCATAGGCGATTACCTTGCCTCTTTGCATGAGCACACAACCTAGTCCTTGATTCGATGCATCGCAATAAACTACAAAATCTTCAACTCCAGACCGTTTTAACCGTTTTCTTGGGATTTTGCTTTTATCCGTTCACCTACACAATAAGAAAGACCAAGACATGAGTATACAAGCTTTGTATGCTCACAGTTTTGGTCTTTTTAGGGTCTATTTTGATATAAAATGAATATGTATTTTCACACATATCAACCGACCTTGACTTTGAAAAATATTTCTTTCAAGAGAATCTAAAAAAGTAGATCGGTTTTTACCTAAAAAGTGTATTATTTTTTAATGTTTATAGGCATGCGGTTGTTTAATGAACGCATGATTATTCTAATTGGTTTTCTATTGACTTTTCCTTTCATCTTATCAATGCATTTTTTTCAACCTCAACTTATTGCAATGTCTTGTCTTGTAACTGAGCTTTCAAATCTTGTATTTCAAAAAAAAAATCTCAAAATGAAGATGATTCATTTTGTTTCCAAACTGTGTATTTTTAGCCTGTTCCTGACTTTGCTGTAAAGCAAGTTCAAGATTAATGGAGTGTTGTTCAAGTTCAGAAAACCTTTTTGACAATTCATTGAAGGATTTGTTGTTAACATTTTTAGTTCTTTTTGAAAGCTCTTTTTCAAGACGTTCACATTTTAACGTACTTGGGTCCATATAAGTCCACATGTGTAAGTTAGTGACTTCATCAAGCTTCGTGTACACACCAATTATAGCATTCATGTAATTAGCATAGTAATATTCCCTGAAAAGTCGATCAATTTCATTCAAAAACTGTGTTCTTTGAGTTTTTAGTTGAGATTTAAGAGAGTTTACTTCATGTTCAAGAGAATTAAAGTATCTCAAATCGTCAAACCATTTCTCTTAAGAACACGTGAATTTTTTCTAAATTAGCCTGAATTGCACGAATTTAAGGACTAAAATTTCCTTCAATGGTATTTTGAATGAACGGATCTATATGACCAAAATATCTCCTTTTAGCAATTGTTTGTTTGCAATGTTCCACATCATCAAAAATCGTGTCAACACTACTTTTAATTTTGAAAAGATTTGGGGGCAAAAATTTCCTTCGATTGTGTTTTAAATGAAAGGATCTATGTTACCAAAATATGTTCTTTTAGCGATTGTTTTTTTTGCAACGTTCCACTCCATCAAAAATCGTGTCAACACTCTTTTTAATCTTGAAAAGTTCTTTAGAGCTTTTACACCTTTGATCCCAAGGAATGGATTCATCCATTCATTTTTCTAACAAAGTTGTTTGTTTTCGAAAAGACTCTTTAGAAAATTCATTATTAGAAGATGTATGACTCATCTTTGACGTTCTTGGAAAATAGTGTTGTTCAGGCGACTTTTCCCGTTGTGGAACGAACAAATCATAAAGATTATTCAACTGGTCATAATCAAACGGTCTAATTAAATCACTTAATTTTGATCGACTTTCTTTTTCAAGACTAATCGTTTCGTCAGATTCATGGGCTAACATTAACGCAAGATTATCATTATAGAAACCTATATCATACAGACGAGGATTCGCTCTTTGAGCTTTCTTGAGGAACTCAGGTTTTGCAAAACTCGTTTTACAATTACGATTAAGCATATTCATTGTTTGAATAGATTGACCGGTTTTATATACAATATCATCCAAAACCTTGACTTTTTTTTCTAAAACAATGACTTTATCAAGTTCTTTGTCTTTACGAATTTTGTAAAACTTAATCTGAGCCTCTTTTGCTTATGACATTATGGAGATGGTTTCTTGATGTGCACTGATCGTGCCGGATTCACACCGTAAATATATATAAAATATAATAAAATATAAAATATATAAAGAAGTGTAAAAACCAACAATCTCAAAATCAATTTTGTATGACAATAAATCCCTTTAGCTTTTGCACAATCAATTTCCACCTTTGACGCATAATCACATTCATTATACTTGTCAAGTTTCGATTGGAACTTCTTAAGGTCTTTAACATCAAGCTGATTAGTCTTGACAGTTCCATGTTTGTTCTTTTGACAATGGTTATTTGATGATTCTAAACTTTTATTTTTAGTTTGAAAATCTTTCAATTTCAACTTTCAATTTATCAACTAAAAGCCTTGTTGATGATTCAAAAGTTATTCGGTTTTTGTTGTCATCAATTGCACATTTAGTTTCTGAATTAAAGAAAGCAAGCAAAACAACGTTCTTGATCAAGTCATCAGTATTCATCCTGGTCATCCTGAACTTATCATACTCTATCAATAAATCAATAGTGATATTGGTGTCACTATGTTCCGCTAGATATATGTCATTACTAGAGTCAGGTTGCTCAGGATGTTCATTTTCTATGGCAAACACATTGTAGTTGTCATTATTGTTTTGTACTCTTATGAATTTGGATCATATCAAAGGATTGGTCCGAATTGTCCTTTGATCTGGAGTAACCTCTTGAAGTTTGCCATGTTCATATAATGTGTTCCAAATTCTTGATCATCAGACTCATCATATGTATCATCTTCCAATCAGCTGTTCTGCATTCAAATGAAACCTTAGATTCCATTCTTGTTTACACAATAACATCTTTTTAGTGATAAGCTGCATCCTTTACTCGTTTCGGTCTCTAACATTCCCTTGCTACATGCCCAAATTCCTTGCAGTTATAACATTGAATCCCAAATTTCTGCACTACATGTGTACCTATTGTCTCCCTAGCCCTAGTAACATTAACTGCCCTCTGATTGTCATACCCAGTTCTTCTGTTGATTCTTGTAGAATTATCTTGATTAGCTCGGCTGGTGTTTGATGAAGTTCGAAGGTTGTGTTGGTAGGTTTGTAGATTTTCTAGAACGAGAGAGAAATTATATCATGAGTTTGTCAATCTCCTTTTCCTTTGACATTCCTCATCTTCAGTATCCGTATGCAGGTTTGATTCATAAGTATGGAGCAGAAAGAGGTAACAATTGCTTTTCTCTATTTCTGGTAGATGTTGCGATCTGGTGGTGGAATATTGAGTGTTTTGAGTAGGTTGGTTGATGATGGAAACTGGTGTTGTTGAGCACAAGTGCACGTGGATTTAGCAAGTACGTGCTAGTCTTTCAGCTCTTATTCATTGACTTCATTCATGAGTTGCTTAGAATGTCATAAAGCCTTATGATAGGAGACAGTCTTCAGCTCTTGGCTTTGCTTAACAAGAGTCAAAAACCTTTGCCATTCTGGTTATAGTTGAAGTAAGAACTGGATATTCACTGATGATTAGTACAGTCATGAATTTCGGACAAGCTCATTACTCTTCTGTAAAACCGTAAGTAATACGATTCAAGATATAGATTCACCTAATGTGATGTGAATTTTCCAAACTCCCGAATTGAAATTGGTTTCAAGTTCTTGAAACATTGATTGATTCACCTGTTTCAAACTTTCAATAGCTTTCCACATTTCACATGCTTCGGACAAGCATCAAATGTGGAAGTAGATATCATTATCTATCCCTGTGAGAATGATCTGAACGGCTTCAGTTCTGCTTCAGTTGATCGCGTATGTCTTGTGAAACATTATTATAGTTCTCCATATACCTTTCTGTAGTTGTTTCAGAAGTGCCTTCAGCAACTGGAACTGTCTTCTCAGCCCATTGATACGTGTATGGTAGATTTTAGAGACAATAGTGGATGAGTTCCAATGTTAGGTTGGTGTCAATGTATCTCTTGATTTGGATTCCACTGAACGTAATTACCTGGTTTGCTAACCATTGGCGTCTTTGCTACTCGCTTCCATGATAGCATTATGAAGAGCATTCGATGATTGATTTTGCAAATTGGTATTTGAATTTAACATTTTGATGATGTTGTGAATGGATATTGGATCTTAAGTATGTAAGTGATTGATTGTGGTTTTAAATGAATTAACGTTCACGGAATTTTACAATTGTATAATTAAACCGAGAAATAGAATTCTTTCGTGAGATTTTACTAAATCAAGAAGAAATCGTGAATGAATAATTAATTGACGTTTGAAGTATGATTAAGTTGATTGTTGGTTTAATTGGTTGTATGTTAAGTCCAAGTGAAGTTTATAAGTCCTTGAAGATAGTCCTTGAGGTTTGTCCGAAATTGTGAAGTTCAAAGGAATGTGATACAAAACGCATTGTTAAGACAAAACGCAATGTCTTAATTGCTATGAGACAAAACGCAATTTTCAGCAAAATACAAGTTCAAGCAAAACGCAACAATAGTTGGTCGGACAAAACGCAGCACACTTATGTAGAAACAAAACACAACTTTACACAAAATGCAAGAGTTTTATGACAAAACGCAACGTTTAAAAAAATTAGGCAGAGTAACGTTTAGTATTGTTGCATTAAGGGTCTTCATTCAATTGACAAAACGCAAGTTTACCTGTAGTAGGCAAAACGCAGCTAGCTTCCAAGACAAAACGCAAGGTACAAATGTCCCTTGAATGTCGCTTGCGAGTTGTACTTCTTTGTCTTCACCACAAAACGCAACCTGAAAAGAACAAAACGCAGCCAAGAAAATGAATTTTACCATGCTCGAATCTTCACTTTTAGCCACGAAATCCTTGTTCCAATGCTCGTCAATAATGTAGGACACGATAAAGAACAATGCTTGACAAGTTTAAGCATAAAAAAAAATTGTGCCAAGACTTTTGAATCAAAAAACGAAACCAAGTCTTAACCTTGTTGTACCAAGACGTGTATAAGACCCAAGCTTTATTGTTGAGACGTTTTGAGTACCAAAAAAAACAATTCGTAACCTTTTTGAGGAATAAGAGCATGAACCAAATGAAAAACCACAAATACAATCACCGAATACCCCTTAGCGATTGATACCACTTGTTATCCCACTATATTATGTTCCAAACACAACTAATGATATACCAATAAGCTAGAGAATAAAGCTAGAATGTATAGAGAGAAAGTAGAGAGAGAAACAAGGATGGAAGATTAGAGAGAGAAAGGTAAGTTACAAAATGAATGAAAATGCAACCAACACCCTCTCCATGTGAGGAGAGGGTTCTATTTATACCCATGC